>CALYLW010001069.1:646281-776288 GCA_944989445.1 Ampullaceana balthica
TTTTTTACAATGTATATAAAGCTCAGTTGGTGTTTGTATCTTTGTATATTTGTATGTTTGTATTTATGTATGTGTGTATGTTTGTATGTTTGTATTTTTGTATGTTTGTATGTTTGTATGTTGTATTTTTGTATGTTTATATGTTTCACTTTTCGACTTTCTGTTAGACAATCACGGAAAAACCAAATGACGGACGGGGACCAAATTTGGCAGGACGGTTCCTTTTACCCTGAAGGTGGTTTTAAGTTAGTTTTTGTAATTGTCCCTTTTGCCCGAATGCCGTAAATTAAATAATCAGAAAATGCAGAGACAAAGAGTAAAAAATTTAACCCCATTTCTGTATTGAACAAATTTACGCGGACGTTCAAATGCCGTTCAAAGCGAGTTACTTTTGATGACGTTTTTTTCCCAAATGCCAATACTTTATTTTCAGCCGTGCGCATTTAAAAAAATATTATAATGTCTAATTACGGTGCGCACATTTTCGTGTACGCTTCATAATTTGAGCTGTGTAGTGCAAAGAATTGTCATTTTCTTTGCTGTTACTTTCAATATATTAGATAGACACGTAAACATATTTAATTACAACTGCCACACGATGCATTATATTTAATTGTTTACACGTTTAAATGTAATTGCGAATTTGTTTTAATTATTTTCTGTTCCATAACTCGAAATTTAATGAAAAACCTTTTTATGTAATAATTGTGTCAGTATTTTTTTCAAGGCTTCATTTTTAGCGGTGCACGTTTTAAAATCTTTTATCGCGTGATTACTGTGCGCACATTTTCGTGTACGCATCTTAAATTTAGCTGTGTCCTATTAATATAACATTTACATTTTGTTTGTCTTTTACATAAGCTATTGTCTTTTACATAACCTATACATTTATACTATTTAAACTTAGGCTACCGGACCTATTAACATAAGTAGATTAAACTAAATAAAGTGATCCTGAAAAATTTATTTTTTTTAAATTTTTTTTAAAAATTAGAAATATAGCCTAATTTTTTTATTTATATTTATTATCTTTATCTCATAGACGCTGTTGCAAATATTGTATTAATTACAATTGTGTTACATTGCAGTGTCGTAAATATATAAGAGCTTTTTTTAGTGACGACAGTGGCAGAGATCTTTTGGAAAAATGTCAACAAAGCAGTGTCAGTGGCCTTTTTTTAATGGATACAAACAAACAAACATAAAAATATCAACTGAGCTTTATATATTAGATATGCGTTTAAATTATTTTATTTCAATTATTTTCACGATGCATTGTATTAATATTTTACATGCAATGAATAAAACTTGGGATTTTTTAAAATTTAGTTCATTAATTGACATTTAATTAAAAACCATAGATGTAGCGAGTTTATTTTATGTTGAAAGTGATGGCCTATGTCTAAAAAACGTACACTTTAAAGCTGTTTACTTAAGCTTTATATACACTATATATTATAAACTTTCGCTACCGAACGTTTTAACAAAAGTTGACTAAATTTAATGAAGTGATCCTGAAAACGCTTAATTAATATGAATTGCGTATTGAATATGTTTTTATGTTCATTCATTTGTATTCAGAATAGCATAGGCCATTTCTAAAATTGCCTTCTTTTAATCATTTTTAAGATGCGCTTATTAACAGACGGTTGAATCTTTTTTTTTAAATTTATTTTATTTTTCAGATATAAAATATGGTATGTGTGTGTGCATTGAATATAATTTACAAAATATGATGCTTTTTCCGAAATAGGGAACAAAAAAAAAGATTCCTTTTTGAAATTATACACATTGCTTATAAACCGTAAATATAAATCGTAAAATATAGAGACATAAAAAATGTTAAATATTATTTCCCTGTTTCGAAAATTATGAATCCGTCAAAATGAAGAGTTATTTTGGTCCAGTACATTTACTTTATAACAAGACTATATTTTATGCGGTCAGCTTTCTATATGTCTAAATATGGTGTGCACATTTTTATATCATTTTAATACGACCGTTTTTTTTTAAAATAGTATTTTAGAAAGATCATTTATAATTTTGTTTATTTGCGCTATGAGTCACTTAGCTTTTGCCTTTTAAAGGGATAGTACCACATGTTCTTTATCTCATAGACGTGGTTACAAATATTATATAACTTACAATTGTGATACGATGCAGTTTCATAATTATATATTAAATTTTTGAGTGACGAGGGTGGTAGAGCTCTTTCGGAAAACATATAAGTTCTGTTAATTTTGTACAAGTGGGAATGAAATTGTAAATTTAGTTATTATGGTCGGCAAGAATCATTATTTAATAAATCATATCTTTTGAATAGTAAGGTTATTTTAAAAGGCACTGCATTAAGTGAAAACAACTCACGCGGTAAAATGGCATATCTCTGTTTCTCATAAGATTTTAACTAAATAGTTGAATCTGAAATTTAACTTGGGAAATAAAAATTGTTAGAACCATCACCTAATACTTGGATAAAGGGTCAGCACCCTCCCGCTACAAAGTGCGGGTATTTTTCTAATTTATTATATAGTTTAAAAAAATTAATAATTCGTAAAAACAGAGCTTTTTACTATAAATCTCAACGCGCATAACTCAAAATAAAGTCTTGGAAGTAATACTGCATAAAAAATAACTCGCTTTGAAAGTCAGCGTAAACGTGTTCAATATGATTGGGTTTAGAAGTCATATGTGTTTGAGGGACCAATCGCTTTCGAGGACCGGACAGAACGGACAGAAAATTGCCTTTTATTATTATAGACGTGGATAAAGTGATTACTTGCTTGACAATACCATGTGTGATACCTGCTCTACTGTGATGGTAAAATTTCAGATAATCACAGTCCAGATTAGCTGTTGAACGAAAAATCAAAATTTTATTTTTAAAAATATTTTGTAACTCACCTCATACGAATTTCTACAGTATCCTCATGATAAGAAGAATAAAACTTTCTTGTCAAATATTTTTTCTATATAACATAGCTACATATTTGCTTCCTTTGAGACACTTTTGCTCTCTAGTTCTGTTACTAGAGGTTCAATAACAATTTCATGATCTTCACATGAGTTTAAGCAACAGTAGAAGCATCCTTTACTATGGCATTAGTTTCTATGTGAGTAGTCTCTGCAAAGCACTTGTCAGCCCAATATGTTTGTACATTTTGGGCAAAGTTCTTGCGTCAGTAAGTATGTTTAGCTTTTTTCTGTATGTGTCAGTTTTTAAATGTAATTATAAAATTTGGAAAGCTTTCAAAATAACCTCAAAATAGCAGACTTTGTGTGTTAACTATTTTATATCCTGAAGTGTAGTTAATACCTTGGTTGTGGCAGCTCTTTGATCTTTCCACCAATGTTGACATAGTAAGGAATGCATAACAAAGTTCATTGAACAAAAAGTAGTTAGAGAGCTTACTTGAATTGGAGTGGCATGTAAACAAACTATGTTCAATGAACTGTTTAAGTAAAGTGCTAATTTAACAATCAGAGTTATGTCTTTTAGTCCTTCCAACAATGAAGCAGAATTAATACTCGTTCCGCCTCAGGGAATCTGTTTTTCATAAAACTGCAATTTGCTAATTTTAAAATAGAGTTGACACATTTTTAGCCATTTTTCAAGATGTTGTCGGAGCACTGGATTGTAGTTTGAAGGCTTATGTATAAGTTCCGTAATTCTATCTATATTTTCATTATTGTTGTCCTCTCTGTGACAGCAAAAGCCACATTTTCTTTTTCCATGATTTAATAATCTCAAATATTTCAAAAATAATATCTTGATACGTTGTTTTGTTTTCTTTTACACCATCGTGTTGTTGTTTTTTTTTAAATAGCATTTTGTTTTTTTAATGCCGCTTTGTGATTCCATCAAATTAAAATTACAAGCAGAGAGTTTCAGTTTAGTGGCATGAGTCTTGCAAACATTGGTTTTTTAGAAAGAAACTATATTTTTTTATCAACAATTTGATCTGTAATGTTTGTTAAAAATGATAAGAAGTAAATTGTATTTAACAGTAGGTGACTGATGGTTCTTAAGAATGAAATAACTATGTTTTTTTTCAAATTGAAAGATATTAATTGTGAACTTATAACGAATTAGACGAAGGCATGAAATGTCTATTAACTTATGTATTATTTATATATTTTAATTAAATAATTATGGAAAAAAACGAGTAACAATTTAACAGCTAAAAAGATATTTTAAGTAAATAAAAATTGTGTAAATGAAAAGAATGTCAGTTAGCTAAATATTGAATACGAGCAAGAAAGCCCGTCCAAGGACGTTCCGCCACCTTTTGGTGGCATGTTGTAACTCCCCTCGAACAGCCGCCTCGACAGGCATTACATGTGCATCGCGCCAAAAATACTATTCATTATAGTTAAAATAAATAACTCGTAAAAAATAGCTTTTTGCTATAAATCCCAACGCGCATATCTCAAAATAAAGTCTTGGAAGAAATACTGCACCAAAAATAACTCGTTTGGAACGTCCGCGTAAATGGAGTAAACGTGTCAATATGATTGGCTGTAGGAGTCATATGTGTTTGAGGGACCGATCGCTATAGATGACCGGACAGAACGGACAGAAAGGACAGAAAGTTGCCTTTTATTATATAGGACATTACTTATTTTTAAAAAAAAACTTGGTAGGAACTAAAAGAGAATTTGTTTTATAAATTAATATAAATAATACTTTTGTTAAACAAATAAACATTTTCATTTGATATTATTTAATTAGAAATAAGGGTAGATAAAAAGGAAAAGCAACGTAATGTAAAAATAAATGAAGGGATGTTAGAATTAATAAAAATTCATTCAAAGTAAATGAGCATAGGTTCGGTACTTAAAACTTCAACTTATACAAAAACCCCTGAATAGCCGAAGCACTGAAAAATTCAGACCACGTTAAGATTTTCAAAAATGAATTAAACCCATATGATCTCGCTAAATTTAACAACCAGTCTAGGGCGAATATTTGCCCACGTCTCGACATTTTATGCACAGCTGTGTGTAACATGGTTTATGAAAAATTGAGAGTGCAATGTATTTTCTCAAGAAGTCGGAAATATTTTAAAAGCTCATTGAGTCGACCCAACTACTTCCTAAAGTTTCATATCGTTCGAGCATCTAATATATAAAGCTCAGTTTGTGTTTGAATCTTTGTATGCTTGTATGTTTTTATGTTTGTATGCTTCACTTTTCGACTGTAAGTTCCACAATCACGGAAAAACAAAATGATGGATGGGGATCAAATTTGGGAAGGGCGGTTTATTTTAACCTGCAGATGGTTTACATATATTTGTTTGTAGTTTTCCCTTTTACCCGAAAGCCATCAATTAAAAGATCAGAAAATGTTGAGATAAATAGAGAAATATTCTCATTCTCATATTGAACAGCTTCTTGTGGACTTTCAAAACGAGTTCATTTTGGTGCGGTATTTTTCCCAATACATTACGGAGCGCATATTTTGGTGTACGTATTTTAAATTGAGCTGAGTGGTACAAAGCAGTTGCCTTTTTTATGGATACTATTATCAAAATGGTTGGTAATAGACAAATCTGATAAATAACTTGGCCCCAAAAAAATGAAAAAAATGGTCCCCAAAAAAGTAATAACCAGCAACTAATACTGGGGAAAAGGGTCAGGACACTGCTGCTACAAAATGCGGGTATATTTCATGTATTAAATAATATTTATATATCATATATAAGAAAAAAAGGCATTAAGGACCCCAGGGCCCAATCATTGCAAGATGCACATTTTGAAAAAACTGTTAAAATGTTTAACACGTGTGTGTGTGTGTGTGTGTTTGTGTGTGTGTGTATATTTGTGTGTGTGTTTGCTTTGATAAGTTGAGATAAGAAAATCGTTTCAAAGATAGTTCAATAAGACCATTATTATAATTTAAATTATTTCAGTAGGATTATTATTAAATAATAAACGCATCTCCTTTTTAAATCCCTTATAATAACTTCACCGCCGTCTCTGTCTTGGTCGGGCACGCTAAAAAACAAAAGTCAAAAATGACCCACTTCCCGTGATGCCATCGAGTTGAAGTTTGGCACATAGGCTCGTGTCACCTAACAATGCATCGTATCAAAATTTCAGATCGATCGAAATTACAGTTATTAAATAAATGCATTTTTAGTTTATATATATAAACTATATGTAGCGAACTCTATTGTTTACATTTTACGGGTCACTTAACTTCACGCCAGCTGTTTAATATTGGTCTATTGATACTAGCCACGCTGTTAAATATTGGTGGGTATATTCTATAGACATCAATACTTGTATATGACTCTGTTGTCTAGGAGTAATATTAATTATGGCTCTAGCCCCCAGTATTATAATACTTAACTTAAATTAGAGTACTAGTCTAAAACTATTTTTCAAATACTACAATTACAATATCTAACACATACAATTAATTACGCAAAACACCTCTGTAACAATAGAGAGAATATTTAATACATTGAAATAATCATACCAAATAGAATAGCAATAAACAATATATGGTTAACACTAACGATTAACATAGACAAATAACTAAAACATTAGACGAAGAATTAAACGGATATTATATGAATGTGACCCAACTTCCTACTGGTCCCTCTGGTCAGTGGGTGTGGTCAATTATATGATTGACGGGTCTGTCTCGCGTCACTGCTTCTACCTGCTCCGCAGTCAGGCACGTCTCCCAATTAGGTCGTGCGATCTCTTTCCCGGAGGTCAGTCCGGAGGTCAAGCCCTTGCTATGTGAACTGAGTGACAGCTTGGTCTGTCCACAGCGATGATCGTCCTCAACAATGGTTCTCACGTCTAGTACATGGTCAAGTTTTCCCCTTCCTGGCAACACCAGCACGTCTTCTGCCTGGTCTGCTCATCTACTATGTTGGCTTGACTAATGGTATTCTCTAACATACTAGCTGAAAACAATAATGGCGAACAAACCGTAACTAACTATCCATAATCAATATTAATATATTAAACACTATATATAAAAGAATGATAAGCATTTAACCATAACATATTCATATACAAAATACATTTGAAACTATTCTAACTCCATCTAATCAAACCTGAAAACAGACTTCTCAGCTAGGCTCATAACTCCCCACAGTCTTATCACCTTAGAACTTAATTCTAAACGTGTCTGTGATCTTCTGAGAGAGAGAACGCAGAAAGGTTTCTCTTTAGTATATATTGGACTGCTCACCCACGCCTGCCCTAAATTCCCATTGGTTGAACCTTTCGTCCCATGGATGGTACATGTGACAACTTTCATCTGATTGGTCAAGCCCTAAGTCCCAATAAACTTTTGGTGACTCCTGCAACATCCGATTCTCAGACTTTGTCTAACCGAAGTAAAATGTATAGCATCCATCCAAAAATGGCCTGGCCTAAGTATCCTATTTCGTCCTGCTAAACATTAGCTGACCTATCACCAGCGTTTCCAAATCTTTGTCCCTCCAAAGATAGTGTCTCACACTACTCACATTACCTCTGAAATTGTCCCCCAACGGTTCTAATATAAAACGATTCTCAAACATATGATTTGGTACTCAATGCCAGCCAGCGGTGAACACATCTCGTGTTTTAACCAGGTGGTTTACACCAGGAGTTGAGTTAACGCGTTGACGCCACCCGTCCATGTCCACACCCCTCCCCCTTCCCACAGTTTTAAAGCCATGGGAGATAATTTCGGTTTCAGTCTGTAAATGTTTGTCGCATTTGAACATAATCAATACTTTTAGTTATGTCTCATATATAAGGGATTTATAGTCAAAAACTTTGTTTTTACGGGGTTGTTTTATTACTAGTCTTATATTAAATTGTAAGTTTAATCGGAACCGTCCCACTATTTGTTTATAATTGTTTTACATGTCCAGTTCACGCATTGACTACTTTTAGTTATATCTCATATATACGGGATTTGTAGTCAAAAGGTAAGCTGGCTTTGCACTTACTGTAAAATGCATAGACTAAAAAGTAGAAAATTAGTGTATTTTTAATATAAGACTAGTTTTTAAAAAGTGTTTTTAATGTTGATTATTCTACTTGTATTTGAATTCTTTGTTAACGTTTAGAAGGATGTAATCGTTTATTTCTAAGAAATATTTTGTGACTGAGTAAAGAGGGTATTTAGGAATATGATAATTTACATAATAAAAACATTTCCAAAAGTAAATGCAATTGATAGATGAGCTAGAATAGTGTTTTTCTGCATCCCTTACCTTTAAACCCCATCTGTTAAGTCTCCTTCAAATATGGGAATATCCGGGAATAGAAGAGTTAAATTAAGTGCAAATGGAGGCGTTAAATGTTTCCAATTGTTTGAGAATACAAAATTTATCAATCAAACGAATATCAACCCCCACAAAAACAAAGTTCTTACTGAACTTTTGGTCGAAGCGAGATTTTCGCGTTTGAACAATTGATGTTATGTGGGCCTACATTGCTTTAGACCATTATAACTTTTCTTATTTGATGTTAACTAGGCCTTCATTGCTTTAGACCATTATTACTTTTGTTATTTGATGTTAAGTAGGCCTACATTGCTTTAGAACAGTGTTTATTTGTTATTTGATTTTAATTAGGCCTACATTACTGTAGAACATTGTTATTTTGTTATTTGATATTAAGTAGGCCTACATTGCTTTAGAACATTGTTATTTTGTTATTTGATGTTAATTAGGCCTACATTACGTTAGAACATTGTTATTTTGTTATTTGATGTTAAGTAGGCCTACATTACTTTAGAACATTGTTATTTTGTCATTCGTACTAAATTGTCGGACGAAAATTTGTGCTTTCATAGATTGAAATGAGGACATTATCCCAAGAGGCAATAACTCAATTTATTCAAAAATTTCATTTTTAGCAATTATTTTCTAGGGTAGAAAGAATAAGCAATGAAAGTCCAGACATTTTTAATACATCCTAATTAATTAAATGTAGTCGTATATTTAGTTGATTGACCTGAAGAACCAGAGCAAGAAAGGTACTTTACACAACTTGACAGTGTAATTCAACACTAATGAATTTCAAAATGAGATATAGACAGAGAAGTAACACAAAACGTCTTGCAACAGTCTTGCAATTAAGACACGAAACACATTGACTTAGAAGAACATACATAAAACAGAAAACTTGTATGACATCACATAGTGTTCCGTGCAAAGATTATAATATTTGTAAATATTTCTCTAAATAGAAAATAGACACAAAACACTAATAAGTTTTTTTTTCATTTAAACACTTTATTCAATAATTTAACTGTCAAGTTTACGACTTGCTTTATAAAACTGCGTTTCTCATTTTAATAAAAAAAATCTCACATTAAAGAAAACAAAACAAAAGGAAGAAATGAAAGAAGATTATTCGATTTTATTGTGAAAATACGCTTTTGTAAACTGTTATTAGAAAAGGTTTAGATTTAAAAAAATTATTGCTTAATTGTAGTGGACATCTAGACAAAATGAAAGCGATGCAAATAGATAAGAACAGTAACGTAGTAATGTAAGCATACATTTTTTTCTTTATTTGTTTTATAATTGATGCTGAGTATACTCAAAGGCCTTGACATGCTTGTTGTGTCACAGATGTCACAATTTTTTTCAGAGCATCAAAGTTGTCAGCTTTGAAGACATTTCTAGCACCACTTGAAATAGCCAAGAGCTCAGAATCTACCGCATTCCCAATACCCACAGCGTTGATGGTAACCCCTTGAGACTTGAGACGTGTGGCAGCTTGTTGGGCTAAGAACAAACATTTTAAAAATTAATCCTATATTATCTTTAAATTAATCAAATGGAAAATGTTGGTAAACAAATTACTGAAGATAACAATGCGTGAAAATACAAACAATTTCTTGGTTTCAATGTTCCTTAAAAATCACGTTGCACAATAGGACGTTGATGTTTATTACATATTTAAAGATACAGGATCGCCAATCCTTTGGACACACCTTTCAGAAGACTTTGAAATTTTTTGATTAAAGTATAATTGCTTCACGGGTAAGTTTTAGTTTTGTCATGTTAACTGATTCACAGAAAACAACTAACAATAAATATTAACTGTTCTCATCAAAATTCTTTTGAAATGTTTTTACCAAGAACAATTTTTTATTAAAATTTCCGTCGATTATACGTTTCCTCACATTTCTATCTTCTGGCAGTAAATAAACACATGAAAGTAAAAACCTTTAAAAAAAAACACTACCGTATTGTGTTGTAAAATCTAGGAATTCTAAATAATAAGAGCTCAGAGGCATACAAGTTAATATGAACATAAGTATAATATTGCTTTGATATAAAGACAATAACAGTTTCAATTCAGTGACTCGAAGAGTTATTATAACTAGGGACCAACCGGGTAGACATTTTCTACCGCTTGCCAAATCCGAATAGTTAGATGTACTATTTGCCCGATCCGGGTACGAACCGAGTACTTTTAATAAGAATGAAAAATACTAATTAGAACGTGGCGGGATGCTTGCCAGCTAACACATGCTTTGGTGCATACAATTCTGCAGCTTTAGCATTAAAGCACAGCCAAGTCTTCAATCCTAAATCATCAACATTAGTAAATATGGCGGCGTGGCGCTAGTCGCTAGAAAAAAACAAGAAATTGTCGTAGAAAATTAGTTTATTAACTTTGTATCTGTATAATTTCAAATAATTATTTTCTATAATTAGGTTACTTTCATTTATTGTATTTTAACAATTTGTATGTAAATCTATATTAACCTTGATAATTATCGAATTCGAAACGTGTATTTTTTAGGTATTTTTTAGATAGTTGGCTATTTGTGTTGGCACTATTTGCCAAGGCAAATAGTTCCAAAAAACCCGTTATCCGGCCTGGGCAAATATCCGGAACGATTTCTGGTTGGTCCCTATTATTAACATTTTAAATAACTTACTCTTGGTCGGATCGTCAGATTGGCCGTCAGTGATAACGATAACAGTTTTGAAAGAATTAATGCGGGCACCAGCGGCAGTGGTAAACATTCCAGTGTTGGTGATGAGGTCCAGAGCTGCATCGGTACGTGTTTTGTAGCCCATGTATGGAGTAGCACTCAGAGCCTACAATGACAAAATACAGTTTTTACAATTAATTATTTAATTCAACTCCATGATATAAAATATATTAGCAATTATCAAACATGCATAGTTTTTATTTAAAATATCAATCGAGTTTGTTACTTTGAATATTATATAAATTTTACAGGAATTATATTCCAAAAGTTACTAACAAAGACACATGCATTAAAAAAAAATATATAGTTAATTAGAATGCTGCAAAAAAAAGTTTTTTAAATATAATTTTCTAGATATTAAGTTATTACAAAAAATAAAAATAGAATAAAATGAATACTTTGCGAAGATCGGCAAAAGATTGGTAGTCTTTGAGGTCAAAATATCTGTCTACAGAAGAGCTGAAAACAACTGCACCGACAAGGACATTTTGCGGGCCGATTTTCAAGTTTGAAGCCAAATCAATCGTGAAGTTGATCTGTTTCTGGTAGTTTTCTGTTCCGATGCTACCAGAGGAATCCAAGACGTAAATGAGGTCAACGACTGCCATGCAAGCTGAAAATTAGTATAACATTAAATGTTGTAAATTAAATTTAAACATGTTTGCAGTACAAATTATATAAGTTGATATAATAATAATAATCAAAATTATAATAATAATATGAATAATAATTTAATAATTTATAAAGCTTAGTATCCCAGAATGCAACTGGGCTATCAGTACTTCACATACATACAGGAAAAATTATCAAATTAACAATTTTTTAATATAAAACATTCATAACTTAACTACAAGAAATAATGACATTAAGGTACACATAAGCTAAGCTGATCATTTAAAAATTGCTTGATTGTTCATTAAATAATGTATAAGATAAATTTTGGTGACACGTGTCCTTGTGCAGTCTTAAAGACGTTAGTAGCTGGAATAATGCGAATGTGTAATGGTAAAATATTCCATTGTTTGGGGGGGGGCACAAAAAGAGAAAGACCTGTCGCAAAATGTTTATTGTGTGTATCATGAATAGAGATAATTGGTGTGTCGGCAGAAGAAAGTATATCGAGAGTTGGTGAGTAGACTGAAAGGAGTTTAGTAAGGTCATCATCTTCAAACCCATGTCTGTTCTGGTCTTTGGGGGAGCGAAAATTCAAAGCACATACATCTCAACATTCGCCAAACTTGAAACAAATCCTCCGAACTCAGCCCTGTTTCATCTTTCATAAATGTCTGGCTAACTTTATCGCTGGCAACCTCTGTGCCCCCCCCTTCTATAATGATTTTTCTGGTTACCCAGTCGCAGCACGTAATGGAACCATTGCAAGTTTGCGTCCTTCTATTGTCGCTATAATGGTTTCTTGACGGCCCTCAATGGAGGTTATTCTATCCGAGACACACACATTGGTCTTGTGTTCTAGAATGAGATCTGGGGGATTGTTCTCGAGCCTTTAATGTTCAATTTCTTGCAGCTTGCTTTCAGTGGCTGCCAGTAGTGTCCAAGTCCCGCACCGCATTCATATAGAATATGCATATGGTTTTAAAGAGAGCTATGCATTGTCTGAGTGTTGTTGGTAAGCTAATTAATTTAAAGTCTATAGAGTTAGTATTTATTTTACATCGTTGCTGTTGGTGTTTTCTTTGAGTGCAATATAGGAAAGGAATAAAAGTCAGAAAATAATTTGTGACAGAGAAATCCTTACTCATTCATTTTATAAGGAGCAATTGAAGTATTTAAAGTAGCTGAGTGTTATTGCCTTTTTGTGTGTGGCTTTATTAGCTACCCGGTCAGCTGAATAAATAAAAAAAATCTTTAGTTTTTCAATGAATTGTTTCCACAAACTCTGAAGTGTATAATACAATAATCAAGACCAGAGGACACAAGAGCAAAGACTCTAGTTTTCGCGTAATTAACTGGTCGGCAGTAGTGACCGAATGAGCTGATATGACGGATGACGGAGTAGGCAGAGCAACAGATGTGAGTGATGAAGTTATTAGTAGACTTGTTGTAAATAACAAAAAGTCGACACGTTTACTAGTTGATTTTGGGAACCGAGTATTAGAACTAGCTACCTGGAAAGAATTAGGAAGACACAATGTACTGTGTGTTTTATTAGTGCTCAATATGAGTGCTGCTTTGGTCTTCACATCATTCAGCTTGAGCTTGCTGAAATTCTGTTAAGCCTTGACCTCACCAACGGTCTCGTGCAAGGCTTGAAAAGTGGAGTGTATAACAGAGGGTTGAGTATGAGTATATAGCTGCGTATCATCTGCTAATGATTGGCTTTTAACTGAGCTTCGATCAGTTGAAGAAGGTTCCTGGTAGACAGTACGAAAAGTACGGAGCCCTGCAGTACACCTATGGCACCATAGACCAAGTGAGCTTTGTGACAGAGAAATCCATCCACTGACACCAGATTTTTGAGAAGTATTTGATAGTCAACGGTATCAAAGGCTGCAATGAAATTTAAAATTATCAATATCGAGACTTTACCACTGACCGTTGGAAGCAGGTCAGTTGTTACCTTCGTGAGAGAAATTTCTGTCTCGTGAGAAGGTCTATTGTCTGACTTATTTAACCTTAGAACACTTTTGGTGATCAGATTAACAAAAGGTGGTTTGAAGACGTGTTTTTCTATACATTATCGTTTTAAAAAATATTTCAAAAGATATAAAGGATGAATGCCCAACAGGTTATTATTTAATAACAAAGTAATGATAAATATATACATATTTCAATTGTTTATTTTTTTTTCTAGAGTTTGATACAATAACTTTTATTAAAAGCAGTGTGAAAGTGCTCATGTTTTTTAATCCTTCAATTTGTTTTAACAAATTATACATCCATTTATATTGATCAACAACTGTAATTATACAAAATTAATGTTTCCTATATGACAACAAAGTCAAATACTCACTTGGTTGTTTTTCTGTTCCAGCTGAAGCTAAAAAATAATATTTGATTATGTTAACCAAACAAAAAATTGTGTTTGTTCATTCTATCAAACTTACAGAATTAAGTTATCTTATTTTATCAAAGCTTATTTTCATCATGAAAATTGATGCGTTTATCAAGCGACTCTCAAAATGTATTTATTTATATTTGAGGAACCTTAAATCTATTTACTTGCGAATATTTAATTATGACAAAAGCATACTAATTTTTGTTTTTAGTTCTACAGACAGAAGACTTGGAATGGTAAAACATCAGACATGTTTTATATTCTAAATTACTACATATATATATATATATATATATATATATATATATATATATATATATATATATATATATATATATATATACATACATATATATATATGGGGATGTCAAACAACTCTAACATCATGAAAACTTACGTTTTGCCATACACATAAATGGAAGTGGCGAGCTACACATCAAGTCGTTAATATCCTTCCCACTGGAGTAAACCATAACACAGTCCTCGTTATTATAGTTGTCTGGTTGGCTTGGAGCCCATAGGCCGTTTAAATTTGCTGGTGTCCCGTCAGTCCAAGTATAGGTCCCTTCTCTATTGATGTCATTCGCTCCAATCCAATCTAAAATACAAAAGGTTAATTGACATTTTGATCTCATTACTATACTACACACTTCTGATCTAAAACTGTGTAAAAAGTTGTTAAGGAAACCTAGGAGATTGAGGATTTAACATTTTAAAATGTTTTAGTCTTTGAAAGGCTCTTGAAATCAGGGAGAAAGCAATCAACAACAAAGCTCGTGTTGGTGTCTAGTTGTAAATAAAATTTGAATTATTATGTTAGTTTATAGAAAACTATTTTTTGAAATCACATATTGCACTTTTTTTTCATGCAAATATCATATTAACTTTGTATCTAGAAGTCATTTTTTCCCCCTGGGAATAATTAATTTCTTCCAAATTTAAAAAAAAAGAATAAATATTATGTAAGGTAGCATCTAATAATACACTTGTCATAATGGTACTAATCTAATTTTTTCGGCTTTATAACATTTTAAGATGTTATAGAGTTCAACCTAAAACATTTTTCTCGACAATGATAATTTAAAGATAATAAAAAGTAAATGGAGCTATGTCAAGTGTCTAATAGAGCAGCACCATGTTATTCCTTCAGTCTATCATGAGATTACATTTCTTTTGTTGATGACATATTTATAAATTAAAAGGAACAAAAAGGTTTGCACCGGATATTATTAGAAACTTACAATATGATGTGATGCCGAATCTGGAAGGTTCCAGCTGAAGAAGTTCAGCTTTTGAACTAACCTTAGCGAGCATACCTCCGTCAGGGAGAGACTCACAACATTTCTGAAATGGAAATTAAGAATTGAATATACTTTTTTTCTTTTTGTAATTTTGTTTAAATAATAAGGCACAAATAATGTATTAGTGATAAATTATATAATTTTGACATTTGTAACAACTGTATGCATTTTTAAAATCTTTTATATTAACTCGTGGTATCTACATGCTTGCTTGAGTGCCGAAAAAAACTTTGTATCGATTTTTAACCCATTTCCGCGTAAGCTAGAGAGCTGAAACTTTGCAGGCAGACTTGTGCCGATGATAAAAACGATGTATCAACATTTCAGATCGATCGCAAGTACTGTAATTGAATTATTTCATTTTTAGATTATTATATTTTATCTCTATGTATCATGCTAATTTTTGTGCTAGAGTGTCGTGGTGCGTATTATATTGAACTTCCTTTCCTGTCACGCAATAAGGTGCTTATTATATTGACAATACTTTTTAAAAAACAAACCCGTAAAAACAAAGTTTTTGACTATAAATCCCTTATATATGAGACATAACTAACAGTATTGATCATTTTCAAACATTTACAGACTGAATCTGTCTTAACTCAACTTTGCATCATAACCCTAGTGGGGGGGGAGGGGTGGGTGGGGGGGAGGGGTGGGTGGGGGGGAGAGGGGAAAAGTCTGGTCACCGATTCGCTTGCCCGAGCTCAGAGTGACACGTAAAATGTAAACAAAAGCGCCCGTCGTTTCGTTGGGTCGCCTCAATGCGTCAGCTCAAAATTTCACGTGGCAAAAAAACAATAACAAATGTGAATTTAAATTACATACCTCATATAAGGATAAACTAAAAATGCATTAATTTAAATACGGTACGTGCGATCGATCTGAAATTTTGATACAATGCATTGTTAGGTTAGACGGGTCCGTGTTCCAAATTTCAGTTCGATCGGATCATGGGAAATGGGTCATTTTTTACTTCTGTTTTTCCGCCCGCCCGCCGAGCCCAAGACAGAGAGAGAGACAGAGACGGCGGTGAAGTTAATATAAGGGATTTAAAAAACAAACCCGTAAAAACAAAAGTTTTTGACTATAAATCCCTTATATATGAGACAGAACTTAAAGTATTTACAAATATCTACAGACTGAATCTGTCTTTACTCCCCTTTGCTTTTAACCCTAAAAGGGTGGGGTGGGATTGGGAGAGGGGAAAGGTCTTGTCACCGATCGCTGGGGAAAGTTCACCGTGAAACGCCAAATGTAAACAAAAGCACGCCGCTTCACCTGGTTTAAGCACGAGACGTGTTCACACCGGTGGCTGGCCTGAAGTCAAGTGACCCGTAAAATGTAAACGATAGTGACCTCTACATATAGTTTATATAGATAAACTAAAAATGCAATAATTTAATTACGGTACGTTTGATTGATCTGAAATTTTGATACGATGCATTGTTAAGTCAGACGGGTCCGTGTGCCAAATTTCAGTTCGATCGGATCATGGGAAGTGGGTCATTTTCGACTTCTGTTTTTCCGCCCGCCCGCCGAGCCCAAGACAGAGAGAGAGAGAGAGAGAGACGGCCGCGAAGTTAATATAAGGGATTTAATTAAACAACCCCGTAAAAACAAAGTTTTTGACTATAAATCCCTTATAGATGAGACATAACTAAAAGTATTGATTATATTCAAACATTTACAGACTGAATCTGTCTTAACTCAACTTTGCATCATAACCCTAGTGGGGGGGAGGGGTGGGTGGGGGGAGAGGGGAAAAGTCTGGTCACCGATTCGCTTGACCGAGCTCAGAGTGACACGTAAAATGTAAACAAAAGCGCACCGTCGTTTCGTTGGGTCGCCTCAATGCTCAAACTTTCACGTGGCAAAAAAACAATAACAAATCGTGAATTAAAATTACATACCTCATATAAGGATAAACTAAAAATGCATTAATTTAATTACGGTACGTTCGATCGATCTGAAATTTTGATACGATGCATTGTTAGGTAAGACGGGTCCGTGTGCCAAATTTCAGTTCGATCGGATCATTGGAAGTTGGTCATTTTCGACTTTTGTTTTTCCGCCCGCCGAGCCCATGAGATGATGAGAGAGAGACAGAGAGAGAGACAGACAGACAGAGAGAGACGGCGGTGAAGTTAATATAAGGGATTTAAAAATATACTACCGATCGGCGCGCATTATATTAAACATGTTTTACGAGACATAACTAAAAACAAAATATTTTTCGATTGTCTTATAAAGAATTTATAGTCAAAAACTTAGTTTTTTTATGGTTTTTTCTATTACAAAAAAAATAAAAAAATTAAATCCTGGTTATGTTTCAAATAACACAAAGTAATTTGCCTCTTGAACACTTTAAATTTGTCTTAGTTTCTTCTTATAATATATACGAACACAAATAAAGGATATGTATTTATTATGTAATAAGTTTCATATATTTAACATGTATATCTATATCTACACTATCCAGCAGATTGTAAGCTAGTTAACTGAAGGTTTAAAAAAGTTAATATTAATCTATATTTAAACCTCACTTACTTTGTTGACATATACATCTGGAACATGCATTGATAGATCAGACAATTTGGCAATTTAAAACTAATAACGGAGAAACAATGTTTTAGTAATAATAAGGGCTGCAGAAATTAAAGATTAATTAATTAATCGATTAATCGTTTGAAATTTTAAACGATTAAACATGATTTGATCGATTAAAATTCGATTGAAATTTTAGAAAATATTTATAATATTTCTTTTCTCCAATTTATTAATAATTTATATTTTTTGTTACTTACATATTATTATTATTATTTATTTTGAAATGCTGATGTAAAAAAAAAGTTGTTTCCTCCTTATTTCTTGCATAGCAGAACAAATTCGCTCTGTTACGTCACAAACGTTGAGAGCCATGGAATTACCACGACTTAATTGATTTCGCGAAATAGTGAATCTCTACTTAACGGGATTTATATATGCGTTATTTAAAATACAATTAATCGAAATTAATCAATTAATCGATTAATTTTTCCCCGATTAATCAAACAACTTTTTCAGTACCAGCCCTAGTAATACTGATTACCGTAAAATTGTTTCTTATTTGCTCATGACATACATAGTATGAAAACATGAAAGCGAATAAGATAACTCAATGTCTCCTAAACATTATACAACCCTTTGACTGGTAGCCAAGATTTTTAAAAAAAATTAATTTTTGTTAAGGTGCACCGTTGCTACAGTTTCCACAAAAAGATTAGTCTCTTGCCTGGAGCGCCCTCCTTCCTGCTGGTGTTACGAGCTCTGCCCATCGGCATTTCAACAGTTTCAAGTTCCAATTAATTTATAGGCATAACATTTGCACTTCTAGCAAAACTAGACAATGTGTCACGACGTTACTGCACTTTATAAACTTTAAAGTTTTACCCTTACTGGTCCTGCTTTTTATTGCTCTGCCCTGTCGAAGCTCTATCCTATCTTATCTTTTCTTATCTGTTACAGACGCTCCTCTATAATACTATGCTTATGCAGGGTTTGTGTTAGGTCCTGCATTATTTTTTTAGTTTTAAATATTGATATAGTGATGGTTTTGATGGTTTCTTCAGACAACCCGTTCAACGCATGAATTCTGGACGGGAAGAACGAGAATTGGTATGTGTTTGTTCTTGCGTACGGAATAAGTAAGGTGTGTTTATCCTTATGTCTATCTGAGGGTTGTATTAAGTTATCTGTGTGTTGTATTTCTAAATTAGAAGGAATCGCTCTAAGTATTATTACTACTTTATTCTGGGTTCTTCTATCCTCTAGTGTTTCAAGGTTTAATGATTTAACTAATGGTGTTATTCTTGAAAGTTTTGAATATTCTACATTAATGAATCTGGTATCTCTTTTTTGAATTTGTTATAGTTTATCAATGTTTTGTTTGGTTGATGAGTCCCATAAAGAATATTCATGTTCTAGTACAGGCTTTCTCCAAAGTGAGGTAGTGTTTTAGTTTTACATTTTATTACATCTGTAAAAGTTTCTTTTTATAAAGCCTAAAGTTTTGTTTGATTTTTAAAATAATTTCATTGACATGGGGACTCCATGATAGTTTCGCATGTATCATTACTAGTAAGTATTTTTCACCTTTAGTTGGGTGAGTTCTTTTCCAAGAATAAAATAGTTTGAATTGTTTTATATATCTTTTTTAATTAAATTGCGAGTTTCACAAATGTCTATTCTGAGTAAGAGCAAATTCAGCACGTGTTTTTTCCCTTGTAAAAATTTGTATATAAATATGGAAGCATCCGTGTGACTTAGCAAACGTATTCTTAATTATAAAATTACAAATTCAAAGGTATAGTTAGTAATTATTTGTCATTAATAAATTAAAAAAAAATATAATGAATATATTTAAAACGGGTTAAAAAGATTGTAATAATTGTCTCCTCTTATCTTCCAAAAATTGTTAGTTGTATAACATATTATATGATTGGACAAATGATCAATGAAATAAATAACAATTAACATTTTTTAAAAAGAAATTAAATAATAAAAACTGTAAATTTTAAAAAGAGAATTATTCACATTAGTGATGCAAAATTGAAAATACTTTCACATACATTCTCTTTTTGTTTGTTTAGGTTGTTGTTGTTGTGGTTGAAAAGTTGTTAATCATATCTCTTTTTGTTTGTTTGTTTAGGTTGTTGTTGTTGTGGTTGAAAAGTTGTTAATCATATCTCTTTTTGTTTGTTTGTTTAGGTTGTTGTTGTTGTGGTTGAAAAGTTGTTAATCATATCTCTTTTTGTTTGTTTGTTTAGGTTGTTGTTGTTGTGGTTGAAAAGTTGTTAATCATATCTCTTTTTGTTTGTTTGTTTGTTTAGGTTGTGGTTGTTGTGGTTGAAAAGTTGTTATTCATATCTCATTTTGTTTGTTTGTTTAGGTTGTTGTTGTTGTGGTTGAAAACTTGTTAATCATAAACTATGAAGTCTAAGAACTCTTGCGTCTCTTCTAAAACAATTACCTTAGCGTTCTCCCATGATCTACCTTCAGAAACGAATTTAAAAATCTTGCCATTTATATTCAAGGCGTCCTTCCAAGAGCAAGCTGCGGTATAAAAAAATATAATAAGAAAATATAATATTCAAATGTGTATCCTTTTTTCCTATATAAGTGTCTTGAATTTTTTCTTTTAAAAAGAACATTTTGAGTAGGATGCAATAATTCTATGTATATAAAGAGGGCTTTAATAGATAAAAAACAAACAAGTATATGGATAAGAAATATCTGGCACCATTGGTGATTCAGGGTCTAATCATCACATTGTAAATGTGTTAGACATCAGTAAAATTAAATTTAATTTTGATTTGTTTCGTTCACCTGGCAATGTGGCTTTCCATTTTAATTTTGTTCATCATTTTTTAATATAAGTTTTATTTATTCCCTTTATTTTAATAAAAATTCAATAAACAGTGTGTGCAGTTTTCCCCAGGGTATCTTTTGAAGGCTATAGAATAAAACTTAAAAATCGTGTTAAGGGTTTCTTAATTTCAAAACCAGATGCTGCATCTTTTTTTGTTGTCGGTGCTTGTGGATAACTTTGTCTAAGGGCTACTAAGGGGAGATACTACATCTTTAAAATTGAACAAAAAAATAATAAATCTGCTGTTTTTCCATAACAGGTCAGTGTCTTCCTTATGACACAGTTTTTAAATTACCCGTTATCAGGACAGAACTGCACAAAATTCTGGTTTTATTTATTTACACTTAATGTCTTTAATGCTTCACAACTTCATAGTACTTTATCAGAAGAAGATATATAGCTTATCACTTTTGAAAACATTTCATTGGACCGTTTTCTGTTTGGAGATGTATGTCTAAGAATTTGATTAAACTTAATCACTTGTGAGATAAGATGTAAGTGCTCCTTTTTTGTTAAGGAAATGTACTGCCCATTATAATAGCATCAGACTTCTTAAATTGATGTGAATCATCAGTCATATTCTGTCGTTAAAAGATTCTTGTTTTGTTCTACAATCTATATTCATCACAATCTAAAAAAAATATTAAAAAATAAAGCTTACATTTTTCCATGCACATAAATGGAAGTGGCGTGCTACACATGATGTCGTTGATATCTTTGCCACTGGGGTAAACCATAACACAGTCCTCGTTATTCCAGTTGTCTGGTTGGCTTGGAGCCCACATGCCGTTAAAGTTTGCTGATGACCCATCAGTCCATGTATATGTGCCTTCTGTTTTGATGTCATTGGCTCCTATCCAATCTATAATGCAAGATGTAAATATTACGATTATGTTTTGTTACTATAATTTTCAAGTAACAGTATTAACAGCATGCATAAAAATTTAATATTTAAAAATCCGTGAAAAATGCAATTGAAGCAATTTGTATATTGTTTACGATTTCTAACGTATTTCAAGAGTCAGAGAATAGACTTATTTTATCTTATCTATACAGACGCTCCTTCTATGCAGAAGATAGTTGCGTCCACAGACCATGACAGATGATCTGTTGGCAAGTGATGCAGCATTCACAGACCACGGCTTTGTGGGTTCCACGCATTACCCAGCCGCCTAACTACATGTAGTTAGGTACCCATTCGGAGCGGGGTGACTCAGGGACGCCCTAGGCCCCGGGAACAAACCATTGCCTTCACACGGATTCGAACCCGTGACCATCGGTACGACAGTCCAGTGCGCTGCCACTCGACCACTCGACCAAAGCAGGAGAGAGAGACAGAGGTAACCAAATTAGTGATGCGTAGGTGAGTAAGGGCTTTTCCTTTTATAAGTATAATATATATATAATTATTTTACAACTGTATCCTATACTGCCTTTATTAAAAGTGTTTAGATGTATCTAGATGTATTTATTAAAAGTGTTTAGATGTATTTAGATGCATTTATTAAAAGTGTTTAGATGTATTTAGATGTATTTATTACAAGTGTTTAGATGTATTTAGATGTATTTATTAAAAGTGTTTAGATGTATTTAGATGCATTGATTAAAAGTGTTCAGATGTTTTTAGATGTATTTAATGACAGTGTTTAGATGTATCTAGATGTATTTATTAAAAGTGTTCAGATGTATTTTGATGTATTTAATGACAGAGTTTAGATGTATCTAGATGTATTTATTAAAAGTGTTCAGATGTATTTAGATGTATTTAATGACAGTGTTTAGATGTATCTAGATGTATTTATTAAAAGTGTTCCGATGTATTTAGATGTATTTAATGACAGTGTTTAGATGTATCTAGATGTATTTATTAAAAGTGTTCAGATGTATTTAGATGTATTTAATGACAGTGTTTAGATGTATCTAGATGTATTTATTAAAA
Source organism: Ampullaceana balthica (assembly GCA_944989445.1). Lineage (NCBI taxonomy): Eukaryota > Metazoa > Mollusca > Gastropoda > Lymnaeidae > Ampullaceana > Ampullaceana balthica. Next base: position 668,923 of record CALYLW010001069.1, read on the forward strand.
GTGTTCAGATTATTTAGATGTATTTAATGACAGTGTTTAGATGTATCTAGATGTATTTATTAAAAGTTTTTAGATGTATCGAGATGTTTTTTTGGTAATAATTTAAAACTTACACATGGAGTTGATACCAAATCTGGAAGGTTCTAGCTGAAGAAGTTCAGCTTTTGAATTAACCTGAGCAAGCACGCCTCCTCCAGGAAGAGACTCACAGTATGACTGAAATGGATGCAATTTATTGAATATAATTTTTAATGAAGATTTATTTTAAATTATACAAACTTAAAATGTATTTCTCAATGATGACGATTTAACACAATAAAAAACATAATCCTGAACATGGAACCATAATGATTTAACAAACATTAAACAAAAACATTTAAAATAAAAATACCACTTTCAAAAACCTTTTTAATGCAATATGCTATTGAAAGTGTTTTAATTTATTTGGCTATTACCTGAGCTTGATCCCATGTTTTACCTTCGGTGACGTACTTAAAACACTTTCCGTTTATTGACAATGCGCCTTTCCAATTACAAGCTACGTTTGAAAACAAAAATAGAGCATGATAAGAAGTTTTCACATTCATTTTTTTGACTCACTAACAAAAGCTTCGTTATAAAGAAAGAAATAGATCATGGCAATAAATGGGGACAACAATTAAATACCGTAAAGAAAGAAAAAATAAAAATGTAAAAAGACCAACAACATCCTGTTGATTTGCTATTTGAATGTGTTCTTTGTAGCAATCGATAGTGCATAATATCTGTGAGAAAAGACTTAAATTACACAAGGCAAAAAGGTACTCCTGGTGAGACTTGACCTTAATATCTGTGAGAAAAGACTGAAAACTGAAATATACACAGGCACAAAGTCTTGACCTAAACATTTTCTTCATAAGCCCTTGATTGAATTGAACGTGAAAATCGCAGCAAATCACAATGAAGAATTCGGTGTGGTGATTGGGTTAAGATTTCTTTTAAAAAAACACTAAATAATAAAAACACTAAATAATAAAAACACTAAAGAAAAAAAACACTAAAGAATTAAAAAAAACGTAAAAAATAAGTTTTTGACTAATAATCCTTTAATAGGAGACATAAAAAAATAATGCTCATTATAATACATAGCGAAAGACACTTTAAAAAAATACAGAATTGTAGATACCTCTCGTAAAACATTTTTACTATAAAGCACACCGATCGGGAATATATTTTTAAAAAGTAATGTCAATATAATAAGCACCGAATCGCGCAACAGGAAAGTATTAAAAAGGTCTTTCAATATAATACGCACCGCGACACGCTATCTAAAAATAAGAAAAACCCGTAAAAAACCAAGTTTTTGACTATAAATCCTTTATGAACGAGAAGTAATTAAAAGATTGTTCATTATAACACGCAGCGCAAGACCATCCAAAAATACAAAATTGCAGTTGTGTCGTAAAACGTGTTTAATATAATGCGCACCGATCAGGAATAGGTTTATAAAAAGAGCTGTCAATAAAATACGCACCTTATTGCGCGACAGAAAGGTTGTTCAATATAATACGCACCGCGACGCTCTATCTCAAAAAATAGCATGATACCTAGGAATAAAAAAAATAATCTAAAAAATCAATAATTTAATTACGGTACATGCGATCGATCTGAAATTTTGATACATTGTTTTTATCATCGGTACGAAACTGCCTGCAAAATTTCAGCTCGCTATCTTGCGAGCAAGTGGGATAAAAATCGATCAAAAGTTTTGGCGACAAGCAAGCAAGCAAGCAAGCAAGGTCCACCGCAGACACCATGAGTTAATATAAAGGATTTAAAAATAGCATGATACTTAGAGATAAATAAATTAATCTAAAAATTCAATCATTTAATTACGGTAAATGTGATCGATATGAAATTTTGATATATCATTTTTATCATCAACACACAACTGCCTGCAACATTTCAGCTCGCTAGCTTACGAGAAAATCGATCCAAATTTTTTTCGGCCAGCAAGTAAGCCATCAAGGGCTCAAATAGACACCACGAGTTAATATAAAGGATTTTAAAAAGGTTCTTTTTGATGTAATGAAAGTGTGCCACCAATTGCGAACAGCGTTTCTATTTTTCAAACTTTTCGGCTCGTTATACTTTTTCTGTCATGAGGAAAGAACAGTTTACTCCTAGTTAACTATCTCGAGTCCAAAACCCTGCTCGTCGATTACTTTAAGAACACATGGTACAATTTATGGGGGGACGACACAGCTGTCAGGAGGGGCATACGCCCACCCACTCATAGACCATATCAGGTTAGACCGTCTCAGGGACTTTAAGTTCCTGCATTTCACCCTAGACTTTGTAACATTGCTGCACCTGTTGACTTCTTTTAACGTGCTGGACAAGGCCGGGTAGGGTAGAGTGGAGAAAAATTCCTCCGCTTAGACTAAGTCTTATAGCACTTACGTTTTTCAATGCACATGAATGGGAGTTTCGTGCTACACATCAAATCATTAACATTTTTTCCATCGGGGTAAACCATAACACAGTCCTCGTTATTGTAGTTGTCCGGTTGACCTTTACCCCACAGACCGTTTAAAACTGCCGCCGTCCCGTCTGTCCACCTAAACACTCCTTCATTTTGAACATCACTTGCTCCAATCCAATCTATAGAATACAAGGTTATTTATACAATTATGTTTAGGCTACTACTATAAAAGACCAAATAAAAAATAATTTATTTTTATAATAATTATATAAACTCTTTATAAAATGTTTTCTTTAATTAAAAAAAAATAACTGTAGGCAGATTTCTTTCTTTTAATAACATCTTTATGATTAAAAAAAATATCTAAGAATTCGAAAAATGTAGAAAATAAATGTGTACGTTATTATCAAATTTTAACGGAATGTCATGCAATTGTTTTGTCCCAGGTGCTTGAGTGAACTGGTCGCACACTAGAAATCTCTTTAAAGGCGACCCAATTCAATGGTTAGCTGGGAAGGGAAGACGCTATATAGGAATTTCATTTCATGAGATCCAGTTAAAGGTAATGTTACTGGTTTGTGCGGGAGGTCTCCATTTTAAGGGTGTGTCCTCGTAGCAGGCATTGATAAAGTGATTTGATTGAGATCGTCGTCACTCTCTCAGTCATCGGATGGTCATATCACTGAAAGTGGGGGAGGGGAGGGGGGCTGGGTCATCCCAAGCAAAGGCGTTCACAATGTGCCTTTTCGAGGCCCAGTAGAAGTGGACTATATGGGTCTCCATGGGAAGGGCAGTTCTTTAGGGGATAGTATTAACAGCTCAGGCCTGACGACTTTGCCGTTCTTCTTATTTTCTTTGATCAGATTAGTTTGATTATCCTTATTGTTCACATTTTGTCTGAATGTGTCACAAATTATTGTTATTTTAAATAGCGTAACTTTTCGGTAATTCAATGCTATATTTCATAACTTTTTCAGTAGATAATTTGTTTTCTCCTTCGAATTACAAAATCTTTTTGAAATAAAATGTTATTGACTTGGTCTCCTGAAAACTGATAAGAAAATTCCACATAAAATTGATGGAAATGTTTGACAGTTTTTATGATTGTGTTAAATCGCTAATAATTTGCTTGGAAAACCAAAAACGTTTTAATATAAACTTTACACTCACCTTCTGTTCGACATGTATTTCTCACAAAAAAGTAAAGTCCAAATATAAGCCTAAAATGCTATTATTAAATAATTGTTTGGTGTTGATCTACAACTACTTTTAGACAGACAAAGATTTATCTAGACGAATGTTCCCTGCATGGGTTGGTTGGTCCATGTGCAAAATAACAAAATGGTGTGCAAATTGCAAAGTCTCCATTTTATTTCAAAAGTGTACACCTAACTAATACATTTATTATATTATCTTTATCATCTTTTTCCTACTATAAACTGTCACTCAACTGAAAGGGAACATTTCTTTTGACCAGCTTTTAAAAAAAAATATTAATGCCGTTTTCGATTTGTGTTCCTTAAATCTAACTGGATTCAACTGACAAGATTATTATACTATCATGTACACTTAAAAATATTATCACTTGAAAAGAAATCTTAGGTCCTGCTTCATTTCTTATTTAAGCCTCGTCGTCTAATTATAGATAGTGTGCGATGATATATATATATAATTCTCTACGTCGCCCAACCATGCGGGACACCTTGCACGGTCACCGACTTTCTAACCCTCCTCCCACCCCATACACGAAAGCGAGTATGTGCAAACGAGTATGACGAATGACATTCACTGTGGTCGACCAATGTCTCGAGACCAACAAAAGTCCTTGCGTTCACTTGCATTGTCCCTTCACAGAATAACGTGAGATTCGTAGTGTACTGGTTATCACGTCCTCCTAATAGGGGGAAGGTCCTGGGTTCAAGCCCCAGCGAAAACATTGTGTTTTAATTTTTTTTTAAATGTCTGTTTGTGCCTTTCTTTTACCCCTTTATTGCCAACATGGCTGACCCTCGCTAGGGTCGGCCAATCACAAATTATGGTTGGCAAGCTAATGTCGTAAAGGGTGGTGGGCAGGTAGATAACCACCGTGCGAATGTCTCGAAACCACCAATGAGTCGGCAGTCCCCCCCCCCAATGGACGTTCACTCGCGTTGTTTTGATTTCTTCGTGCTTTAGTGTGTGTCCGTTCTTTCTCCACTTTCTTTGAACTCTCCATGAGCAAGTCTGCGGCGTATGCTACGCAGCGGGGTGTCTAGTGTCATTATAAATGATAAGTTAATGTATAATGCCTGGCAAATACTATTAAATTAATATACATTCTTAAGTATTTGCTCTCTAGTATCTGTTTTGTGTCACATTATGAGTTATTTCATTACGTTTTACAATTAGCATTTAACACTTCAAGATCTTTCCCAAGCACTGCAATGATGTTTGCAAAAAACGGTTAAAATGTCAAAGTGTTGGAGTGTTATCATATTTATTCTTCTAAATATAAACGAGTTAAAGCTGTTAGGTCGGACAATTATTTATTGCAATAACTCTTGGAGATGCCAGGTTCACAACGTTGTTTAACTTTGAATTAACAAAACAAGTTGCATCAGAAAGAGAAACATGTTGGCTGTTTTACGCTTTTTGCTCGTTTGTGAGTTATAGCTCTGACAGATTCATTGGTCGACATATTAGAATTTGAATGTGTAAGTTGAAATTCTCTTCATTATTAGTAAATGCCATTTGCTTATGTATTACGTTTTAAATTTTAGTTTATAAATAATGTATGGGTTGTCATTGATATAATTTCGCGTAAATGAATATACATTAGTCAAATTAAGTGTTTTGTAAATGAAAGGTGAATTGCATAGATTGTGTTTAATTTATATTTAAAATATATTTCTGCAATATATCATTGCAGCGTGCTTGATATATTGCATTTTCCGCATTTGAAACGAGACAAGTAAATTAAATGAAATAAAAAGCTAATTATCTATATATATTTCACCTAAACGACCATGTGCAAATGAGCATGACGAATGACCCTCGCTGGGTTCGGCCTATCACTGTTGGCAAGCGTTGTGGGATGCAAAGAATAAAAAAAGGGGGGGGGCAATTTTTCTTTTCGCTAAGTTGCGTTTTTCCTTCACAGAATAACATGTGATTCGTAGTGTGGTAGTTAACACGTCCTCCTTGCACGCAGCGAGTCCTGGGTTTAGGCCACAGTTGGAACATATGTTTTTAATGTTTAAAATTGTTTGTTTCTGCCCATTATTTTTACCCCTTTTTTTGCGAACATCAGAGTTTATGGTTGGCAAGGGATGGTAGTAAAGGGTGGGGGAAGGTATCTTTGCACTATCTATGATGAGCAAGTCTGCGGCGTATGCTACGCCATGGGTCGTATCTAGTTAGTTTATATCGAGCATTAACAACTTACACATGTTGTTTATGCCAAACTTGGAAGGTTCTAGCTGAAGAATTTCAGCTTCTGAGTTAACCTGAGCAAGTGCCCCACCTCCAGGAAGAGACTCACAGTATCTCTGAAATCGAAGATAAGAATACACTAGACATTAATGTGCTATAAAAATATCTTACAACGTTTAGATTTAAGGCCTGATCACACGTACAAATTATGATCAAAATTTGATAAATAACCATGGAAACTTGCGTCACGCACTATTTTATTTGGCGAACTAATACTTTATTTTTAGCTATGTATATAAACTTTGAAAGTTGTGACAAGACCAAGTTTTGATTAAAATTTGAACGTGTGAAGAGGCCTTACATAAACATAGTTGAGTTTTTTTTTGTTGGTTTTTTTTTGGTCAAAAAGCAAATACTAAAAGCTGGCTTAGGTTAAGGAATCGAAAATAGATATAACATTTCAAAAACTCCAGTTTTGATGTTATGATATGTTACCTATCTATTATGTGACGGTCCTACTATACAGAATATAATTGTGTCGTACAATGATCTATGTTTTCAAGCGTTTAATAATTTTTACTAAAATTTTAAATGTTATTAGTGTATTATTGTTTCCGACTTGTTCAGACAATCCATTCCAAATACGAATTCCAGTTGGGAAGAGCGAGCATTTGTTTGCGTGTCTTCTTTCAAAAATAATAAGAAACGTGTTTGTATTCCAGTGTGTATCTGAGGGTTGTATTATATTATCTATGACTTGTTTTTTCCAGTCAGAATTAATTACATTTAAATTATGTGTTATTGCTACTTAGTTTTTTGTTTTTAATCTCCTTTCCGCTAGTTTTCATATGTTTAATGATTTTACAAATCGTATTACTCTTGTCAATTTTATTTATTCTTCAAGATATGAATCTTCCTGCTCTTTTAAAAAACAACTGTTCTAGTTTATCTATGTTTTCTTTTGGAAAAGGGTCCTTTACTGAAGGTGAATATTCTCTTACAAGTCTCACAAAAGTAAGGTAGCAATTGAGTATTATATTCTAATTACATTCTTAAATGTTTCTTTTTATATAGCTTCGCTGATGTCGTAAAAATAAAGAGAACTCTTTTACAGAAAACACATTTTTCCTGCAATTTATAAAATGCTTTTAATAATAATCGTAATCTTGAAAAGACTGTAAAAAGTAAACATAAATCTGTAACCTATATATTTATACTTTTCTTTTTTTAAAGAAAAGGAAACAAACTTATTTATTCATTAATTACCTGAGCATCCTCCCATGTCTTACCCTCAGTGACGTATTTAAAACATTTTCCGTTGATCGACAAAGCACCACTCCATGCACAGCCTGTGGTAAGAAAGTAAACACTAGAACAATGATAATATTTTATATTTTTTCTTTCTTGAATATTGAAAGGATATTTAAAAGTTAAATAATAACGAAATCTTGTAAATTTATTTACATCGAATAATGTAAGTTTGGCTACAATAGCCTCTTATAGTTACATTTCAGGAAGAGTGATTCGGTTCAACGAAAATGCTGTTAAAGAAAATTTAACTTATTCTCTTAGTTCAAGACCTTCATATTTACTTTACAATATCTTTTTGTCTCAAGGGTTATATTTTAGTTACTTTTTGGGTCCTATAGATACTACGGTAACATGGTAAGTTAATGTCAGCATCACCATTACTATGGTAACAATTTTAAGTTGAGTTTAATTTTCTCTTAAAATTCGACGTTTGTAGAAAGATAATCTACGCATGGATACGTAATATACTACTTTTTATATTCGATAGAGATATGTGTTTAAAGCACTACGTTTTTTTTGTCCTCATCGTTTATTAACTTAAATACATATGTTTTCTAAGTCTCATCTCAACCCGAACACGAGACGTTCATGAACTATTGATATATCGTTTTACGCGGTAGATACGCCATGCCCCCCTCCCCCTTTAAAAAATCTTTAAAAATTATTTTAAAACTAAGTTAATGGTGAGGATATGTTTTTTTAAAATAAAGTGTCGGAGGTTAAACTAGAACAATCCCTTAGATCAATTAAGAATTTGTGTTTATATATATATATTTATATATACATATAGTATTTAGGTTTATATTGACAGGAGCTAGAACTTAAAAATAAAATGCTCTCATCACTTTAAAAGTAAAACTCCGGCAGTCAACCAAGAGTACCCAGTAAGAGGGAAAAAAAACCTGTGTCGATGTCAAGGTCACTATGAGTTCAATTAAACGTATAGTAAATGTGTGTCGCACTCTCTAACCACAAAACACATTGAATATTGTAAGTGGTAGTATTATTGATATAGAACTACCATCATTTCAGGCATCGGTCGTGATTTGCAGCACTGGCTACCAGCTCACGATATATATCGGATTCGCCAACAGGCTAAACTAAATTTGAGTTTTAATTCTTGTTGTCAACAATTTTTATCAAAGGTTCCCAGATATGAAAGTCAAATGAAGAGCAAGTCATGGCTTAAGTCTGAAAGTACTAAGCCAATATAACCGCCGAATATTACCAGAGACTAAAATGCATTTAGTGAAAACTGAAATTATATAGGGCAACACATGTTTTTCAAGATTACATTAGCATCAGTTAAGAAAACTGTTAAAAAATCTTAAGCTTCTAGTGAACAAAATGAATATTACTGATTCTTAACTGAATTCAGCGGACGAGTTGTGACTCCTTTTATGAAACGTGACGTATTCTTTTCATATCAATGTTAACGTTATAACAATCCTAGAAATATACCTGCGGTTTTTCAACGGGAATTTAATGCCTCAAAATTGTTACTGCTTAGTTAAAAATATGCAAATAACCATTTCTCAACGGTGTAAGAGTATGCGACGATTTCAGTTCGATCTCAAGTATAGTTTGTTTTTAAAGATTTATTGTACATAAAATTTCAGAAGGAGATTTACATTAAAATGTAAACGATAAATTAAATCTGGGTGGATATTTACAATTAATGTCTTTAAATCTGAGACAAAATATTTTATAGTTTTTAGACAAAACCCTTAGCGACGCTATTGTTTTATCTTTAATATATACCCCATCCTATATGGTGGTGTCAATTCGTGAATTAGTCTGTTTTTAATCGCCTTTTACATGTGTGATTGTTTGCACACCCAACCCGCGCCGCAGTTTGTGCACCGCACCTTGAAGCACTATGTATAAAAGAAAGGAAGTGACGCGGCGGAGAGAGAGAAGTGAATGGAGAGCGTGTTCCATTGTTTTTAAATAGAACATGTTAGAAAAACTGCTTCCGTCCCACATTTTGTTTTATGAACTTCTTTCAAATTAAAGTCACCACTTGGCTACAGATATAATGGTATAGCCGAGTGGTGGCTTAACTAGGCACAATAAAATAGCACAACAAATTGTTGAACTCTGGACCTAAACCACCCCTCGGCTAAATATGCATCATAATGCCGAACGGGCTAAAATAGTATTGGTGTACAAAGGGGGATTAACGTATACCGCGCTGCCCCATGGAAAGTACTCTTCGAAAGGCAAAGGATGTTCCCCTTAAGGTAAAGAAAGTGTGCCGCCTTGTGAGGACAGCCTCACTCCTCTTCATATTGTTTATTGTGCTAATTTCTGTCATTGAGAAATGACTATTTAGTTGAAAAAACTATGTCAATGTTAACAATTCAAAAAAAATAATAAAAAAATAAGACTTACGTTTTTCCATGCACATAAATGGAAGTGGCGTGCTACACTGGATGTCGTTGATATCTTTTCCACTGGGGTAAACCATAACACAATCCTCGTTATTCCAGTTGTCTGGTTGGCTTGGAGCCCACATGCCGTTTAAGTTTGCTGCTGACCCATCACTCCACGTATAAGCTCCTTCTTTTTGAACGTCATTTGCTCCAATCCAATCTGTGAGATCAAATGTAAATAGTGCATGTATGTCTTATTATCATACGGTAAACTATTAATCTAACAGCCTGTAATATATATAATAGAAATATTGTTTAAGAATTTTTTTTATAATTGTATTAGCTTTTATTTTTTATTGCTCAATTAAAAGTGAAGAAAATGGGAAAAAAAATAAGAAAGCTGTATAATTAATTTCAAAATGAGAATTTCCTTCATTTATAAGAAGTGAAATTGATTGAATAAAATATGAGCTACAAAAAAAAAGACATCAGTGAAAAGAGTGAACTTTTGAAACAAATTTAAAAGTGCAATCTGTTTAACATTATTTCCTTCTTTATTCAAAATGAGTCAAAAACCTTTAAGACGCATATTTTTTTTGGTTAACTCAATTGTCAACATAGAATCAAACCTACAGCAAATTTGCGCTAGTAGAACACTGATTCCATTTATATGACATTGCAATGCTTATGAGCGATAAAAAAAATTAATCAACTGTAAAAGAAATAATTAAATTACAGAGAAGATTAGAAACTTACACATGGAGTTGATGCCAAATTTTGAAGGTAGCAGCAGAAGAAGTTCAGCTTGTGAATTGACCTGAGCAAGCAAGCCTCCTCCAGGCAGTGACTGACAGTATTTCTGAAATGAAAATAATTAATGAATCAGAATTGTTTATGCAAAACTATTCATATTCACATCAAAAATAAATAGGGATCTCTATATTAGGATTTACAAAACTGAAATTTTGTCTTACTTCTAAGGTAAAAAAAACAAACTATATATACTATTTATTTAATTTATTTACACTATGTAATTTAATATGGAACTTGTTTGTTTTGAAATATAACTTGGCAGATCCGTTTTTATTTTGTCGTTTAGTAATTCTTGACATAATTTTATACAACACAGCTCTTAAATTTTAGGTTAAAGAAATATTAATGGCGTTTTCCTTTTTTTGTGTAATAATTTATTTTTTTTAATTTAAAAAAATCAAATTTTTAAGGCTCACACATTTTTGTTTTCATGAAAATACTTAAAACACATTTACAGATAATTTCTTTTATCGTAACGATTTAAAAAAAAATAATCCACGCCTTAACGGTTCGTAACATTAGCTCACGTCAAACTTTAACAACTGTACATCTTACACACGACATTAATGTTCACTCAAATAACTGAGTACTCTTTTTTTTTAATTTAAAAAAAACCCAGGTCGAATACATAAATCTCCCGTCTCTCTGCAGTTACCTGAGCTTCGTCCCATGTTTTGCCTGCGTTGACGTATTTAAAACATTTTCCGTTTATGGACAGAGCATCATTCCAAGAACAACCTGCAGGAAAAAAAAGATATAGATTAAAGTTATACTTTTTCTTAGCATCCTTTAATACATAATAAAACCAATAATATAAAAATTATAGTTATTTTAAAAAAGCATATAATGATGGATAACACTGCGATATGAATGTTTTGTAATACCCTAAGTGAAAAAAAAAGTATAATTTCTTTTTTTTAAAAGTGGTATGGAATTGAACAGATGTTTGTCAACACTAAATGTGGAAATGAATCTATAATTATATGCAACGAAATGTGAGATACACAATAAAAAAAAACACAACTAAAACTGTAAGATTATTTCAACTTATTTTTTAGCTTAATAACTGAATAATATAAAATTTATAGTTATTTTGAAAACGCATATAATGATGGATAACACTGCGATATGAATGTTTTGTAATAACCTAAAAGAAAAAAAAAGGTATTCAATTTCTTTTTTTTAAAGTGGTATGGAATTGAACAGATGTTTGTCAACACTAAATGTGGAAATGTATCTATAATTATATGCAACGAAATGTGAGATACACAATAAAAAATAACACAACTAAAACTGTAAGATTATTTCAGCTTATTTTAAAGCTTAGTAACTGAATTGATCTACTAAAACAAATATATATGCAACAGCAGCAAAAAAAAATATATCTATTTCTGGTCATTGAAATATATAATAATACATTAGTCCAGTTATAAAAATAGAATGTCCATTGAAAGCAGATGCAATATTGGGAAAATAACATTAATGACTCTCTGCTTCAATAATCAACTTTTGTATTAAAATTGTGTACGAAGTGCAGCACTTTGAAAGTAATAAAGTAGCGACTTTGTATTTTTTTCCAAATTATTAAAAGTAGTTTACAAATATAACAATAAATAAATGTAGAAAAGGATTTTTAAAAACCATGTTTTTATAAGTGGACTAAAAAGAAGAAAATAATTTAAAACTCATAAGTTCAAATATTCACATTTAATATGACTAAAACGTGGGGCGGGCGCTATGAGGTTTAATATATGCAGTTCACCCATACTCTCACTTATAGATCCCTCTTTTGCTTTCTAAATTATAAATCTTAAATAACGTAAAATTAAACCACTTCTGGTGGTCCTAGAGAGCTCAAAATTTAACCACAGATAGATCTTGGATGACAATCCATTTTTCGAAATTTCAGATCGATCGAATGCACCGTTATTAAATTAATGCATTTTTTAGTTTATTTCGATATAAGCAAATGTATCTGTGTTCTGCTCAATTTCACGTGCCAAGTTCACCCCGTGATCTCATCGACGTGGTATTAAAACCTTAGGCGCGCGCTGATGAGGTGTTTGGTAAAATAAATAGAGATAAAAAAAAGATTTTAAAAAAACACGTTTTTATTAGTGAACTAAAAAGAAGAAAATAAATAAAGGGAAAAAGGAATTTAAAAAAAACACGTTTTTATAAGTGGACTAAAAAGAAGAAAATTATTTAAAACGTATAAGTTGAAGTACTTAGATTTAATAAGACTAAAAACTGGGGCGGCGCTTATGAGGTTTTACATATGCAGTTCACACATTCTCTCACTTATAGATATCTCTTTTGCCTTCTCAATTAAAAATCTTTAATTTTTATACCAAACCCCCGCCATACGTTTTTAGTCATATTAAATCAAAGCACTTGAACTTATGACTTTTAAATTATTTTCTTCTTTTTAGTCCACTTATAAAAGCGTGTTTTTAAAACAAAAATTTTACCTCTATTAATTTTATTCTTTTTAGTTTAAGTGTATAATCATAAAGTATATCGAAAATTCTATTTATTTAAACGCATAGCGTGTTTACAGACTGAAACTGATTGAACTCCCCCTGATGTAAACGTAAACACGGGGAGTGGTCATCGATGTATGGGGTGAACTGCCACGTGCTGTCAACATTAGCAATCGGATACAGATGCTATATTAAGAAATCCTAAAAAATGCAATAATTTATTTACGGTACATTTAATTTTACGTTTCAAATTTGAAAAATTGCGGACAGACAGACGGACACGAAAGCAAGTTAATAAAAATGTGGTAAAAACGTTTTAAAAACGGGGTAAAAACCTGCAGTTGTTTCTTGAACACCAATAGCGAGAAGACCAGCTGCCAACAAAAGTAAATGAAACATTCTTGAAGTTTTCATCTAATGATAGATCGTCACTCTACAAGCCGTGATATATATACCACTACAAATGATTAAATGATGAATCAATTTAGCCAATCTGTTACAGACTCGTTAGTGTATTGCTAAATAATACCTTTTGTTGTATGTTTTAAATAGCCACTGATTAATGTTATGTGTCATTAGCGTTTTAATGATAAGCATTAAATTAGAAAATGTAGCTCTAGCGAGCCAAGCTTAGCTAGCGCCTAGCTAATGACAGAACCCTGACCGAACCCAACCAAATTAACTAACAACCATAAAATGAAACTAGTATTGGACTATGTCCAATCTAAATCAAACTTTTTGCTATAAAATATTTTTTTAAAATACAAAATGCAAAATTTTCGAACCGAAATTGTTTTGTTTTTTTAAATATATTTTTAAATGACAACATACTGTGTGTACTACGCTTATTTGACCTCCAAGGGACCCGGAAAAAAAATAGACTTACGGAGTTTTTGAGTTAAGGAAAATTGTGTAATAGGCGCAGAATTTGACCCGGACCTAACAACTAATTCGATAAAGGGAAGTTCGAATTAGCGAGATTCGACTGTACTACTAAGTCAGAAACTACAACAATTATAACATATATATATATATATATATATATATATATATATATATATATATATATATATATATATATATATATATATATTCCTTTTTTGACAAACGAAAGCTTATCAAAATGAAGCTTTGTGCCGACAACAGTTTTTCGAGTGATCGTTAAGAATTGAAATGGTAAACGACGCGACGTAATGGACTAATTATGCCTCAAAGGCCAGATTACAAATGACATGCGAATAAAGCAGCTTGTATAATTATAGTACAGTACACAATTATAGATACAGCTGACAAACAAGCAAATTTAATCAAGAAATCGCATGTTTGAAATTACAATAGAAAAAATATTTTGTTGAAATTGCTTCGCCATTTATTTGATAACATAATTTTTACACATTTTAAATGCATACTCACATACATATATATATATATATATATATACTAGGGGCATGTACCCGGCTTTCCCAGGTTTAAAATAAGGTTTTCTGTAGAAGCGCACAAAACGGATTATTTGCGTGCAATAAAAGGGTACATTTATCTTAAAGCAATGTGATAGACAACATTTTTGGCAGTTCCATATGTAGTGTGTACAAAAAGAGTTTCCTTTTTGCCCACTCTGGAGCAGGCCACATACAACTGCCCATGAGAAAAGCATGGTGTCTGCAAATCTATACCAGCAATCCCAAGAGACTGGCCCTGTGACTTGTTGATTGTCATGACAAAGCACAGTTTCAGTTATAAGGGAACGAATGCTTTCTGAGCTTGCTAAACATTTTTTGTTTAGCAAACGTTTCACAAAAATGCCTCCATGTTGATGCAGAGGGACACATTGGACCCCATGCTAGCGGAGGCCAATGGGGCGTCAGATCAAATTGTAACATTGATTCCCCGCCCCCACCCCCACCCATCTTTAGTGATAATTTTTTTCGACTGCTACCGTCACGGGAGGGTACTCAACAACTTTCCAAAGTTCATATTTCTACTTACAAAGAAATATGAGGAATTAGTGTTGATTCAATTTTATATAGCTCATATAAGGAAAAAACGGGTTTTAGCCTCCCGCAACCCATGAGTGAAATTTTTAAAATAATTTTTTCGCAATTTATCGTCATAAGAGTGTTTTGAGCAAGGTCCCAAAGTTCAGGCTTCTACCTTCCCGGGAAGTTGAAGAATTAGTGTTCCGTCAGTTTTAAATATAAGAAAAAAAACTACATTAGGGACCCCGGCCCCCAGTAAGTGATAATTTATATATTTTTTTACCTTTTACTATCGCCAAATGATACTTAACAACCACCGAAACTATCATATTTCTACCTACACGGGAAATAGGATAATTTTATTTTTTATAGAGCTCATATAAGGAAAAAACTACATTTTGGGCCCCCGGCCCCCAGTATCTTATAAAGATGGAACGAAACATGTTTAAGAACTTTTCCCATCTAATTTTGTGTAAGTGTACCAAAGTTCACGCTATTTGTTTCTATGGATCTTGAGTTATTAAGGAACAGACAAACAGACAACAAATGCGTCTTACATTTATACTATTTGGGCCCCCGGCCCCCCAGTTAGTGATACATTTATTTCATCTGCTACCATCACGGGAGGGTACTCAACAACTTTCCAAAGTTCATATTTCTACCTACAAAGAAAGATAAGGAATTAGTGTTTATTCAGTTTTATATAACTCATACAAGGAAGAAAACTACATTTTGGGCCCCCGGCCCTCAGTATCTTATATATATGGAACAAAAGCTGTATAAAAACCTTTCTCATGTCATTGTGAGTATGTGTACCAAATTTCACGTTATTTAGTTGTCTGGATCTTGAGTTATTAGGGAACAGACAGACAGACACCAAATGCGTCTTATTAAATTATATATAATTTGCAATTATCACGCAAGTAGTGTCTGGCAGTCCTGACGCTACTAATTTTAGAAAGCAGGGAAAAGCAAATTACTGCACCAATGCATCAAAAGTGTGCAAATTAAAGATGCGCTGTAAAAAAATATCATATGACGTCATTGTTTTCGCTCATACATGTAATTAAATTTTGGAAAAGGGATCGATGTAAAAAGAGGAATTGATGATGGTTAATTATAAAATAAAAAAAACAAAGGGGGCTTTTGAAATGGTCGGCGCCCTAGGCACCCTAAAAAAGTGCATTTTTTAAATAAAATTAATAGATTTCAGCTGAAAACTTCCGTTATTTTTTACGGGTGATACGCTAGTTAAACAAAGAAGTTGCAATTGTCACGCAAGTAGTGTCTGTCAGTCCTGACGCTACTAATTTTAGAAAGCAGGGAAAACCAAATTACTGCACCAATGCATCAAAAGAAGTGTAAATTATAGATGCGCTGTAAAAAAATATTATATGACGTCATTGTTTTCGCTCATATTTTAATTTTGGAAAAGGGATCAATGTAAAAAGAGGATTTGATGATGGTTAATTATAAAATCAAAAAATAAAGGGGGCGCCGTAGGCGCCTTACAACCCCTATTATAAAATACTTTGTGTACATTTAAGAACGTTTATATTTCGTATTTATCAAACAAGGACAAGTTAGTTGGGCTTTTGAAAAAGGTCGGCGCCGTAGGTGCCCTAAGAAAGTGCATTTTTTATAAAATAAATTGATTTCAGCTGAAAACTTCGGTCATTTTTGACGGGTGATACGCTAGTATATATATAATTTGCAATTGTCACGTAGTGTCTGTCTGTCCGGGACGCTACTAATTTTAGAAAGCAGCGCACCAAATTACTGCACCAATGCATTAAAAGTTGTGCAAATTAAAGATGCGCTGTAAAAAAATATTATATGACGTCATTGTTTTCTCTGATATTTTAATTTTTAGAAAAGGGATCAATGTAAAAAGAGGATTTGATGATGGTTAATTATAAAATGAAAAAAAACAAAGGGGGCGCCGCAGGCACCCTACAACCCCTATTATAAAATACTTTGTGCACATTTAAGAAAGTTTAATATTTCGTATTTATCAAACAAGGACAAGTTAGTTGGGCTTTTGAAAAAGGTTGGCGCCTAAGGCGCCCTAAAAAAGTGCATTTTTCAAAATAAATAGATTTCAGCTGAAAACTTCCATCATTTTTGACGGGAGATACCCTAGTATATATATATATATACAATTCCAAAACACCCACGCTCCCGAATAAATTAAGTTATATTTAATGTTATTTGTATATTTCAGCATTTAAATATGTTAACTCCAGTTTATTGTGTGTGATTTAATTTCCCTTATTAGGTAAACAAATTTGTGTTAAGACCAATATTTCTCTTAATAAGGTAAACAGATTTGTGTTAAGACCAATATTTCTCTTAATAAGGTAAACACATTTTTGTTGAGACCAATATTCCTCTTTGGTTCGTTGGTCCGTTAACACACACACAAAAAATCAATTTCATACTCAAATTGGCGCAATTTTCTATTTTTCGTGCAAAATTTTACACACCACAAAACGCAGAAAATATGTTATCCTTATCATACTATTGCGCGGTATTTTCAAACTGCTGCACCGCGTTGATGAGATATTTGCCGGCTGCGCAGCCACACAATTTAAAGCGATATTTTGTGGTGAACATTTCATTCCAACTTTATCTTAATAAGCTATCCTTACAGTTAAAGTACTCTAAAAATAAAATTGGAATTTATGACTGTCTATATGTATACTAATAAAAAAACGTGTTCGTAATTGGGCGTTATAGGATTATTTTGTTCTAATGGGATATTTTTGTCCACTGATTTATAGTTTGACTTAGGCTCGTGAAACCCTTGTAGAATCTGGTCAAAGGTTCAATCTGACATGTTACAATGGGATAGCGTTTGGAAAGAAAAGTTCATGAATATTTTTTGTTGTTGTGAACCTTCATATAACAAATCAATTAATGAAAAAAAATAACTTCCATTAATATTTCTTTAAAGGCATATCTTAAGATTTCAATTAATATGAATATAATGGTCTTTTTTCTTCAATAACTCTTGGTTTTAGTGGATCATTTTAAAGTTCCCGTTTTTGTGCCAACTGGTATAATCTGCATTTATTTGGCGTCTATTCTCTTACTTGTACAAGTTTTTAAATCTTCAATTTTACATTTTTTATGCTGATAAAAATTTGGGAGAATTTAAAAACTGATGCTGGTTTTTGAATGACCATCGTAAAGGTCACTAAAGCCGAGCATACTACACAAGATACGACCCACGACGTAGCATACGACGCAGACTTGCTCATCATAGATAGTGCAAAGAACGGGGGGTTGGGGCGTGAGAGAACGGACACAAACAGCAGCACGAATTAACAGGAAAAAAAGCGAGTAAACATTGAGACATGCGCACTGTGGTGTTATTACCGGCACCGCCCCCCCCCATTTACTACCATCCCTTGCCAACCATACGCCCATAATCTGTGGTTGGCCGACCCTAGCGACAGTTTGTCATGTTCGCAAAAAAAGGAGGAAAATAACGGGCAGAAACACATTAAAAAAATGTTCCCACTGGGGCTTGAGCCCAGGACTTTTAGCCTCCATTGCGGACATGATAACCGCTACACTACGAATCATATGTTATTCTGTGAAGGAACAACGCAAGTGAATGCAAGATACATTGTTTTCCCCCTCCTTTTTTTTCTTTTCATCCCACTACGCTTGCCACCTGCCTGGTTCTGGCTGATTCTAGCGAGGGGTATTCGTCATGCTTACTTGCACATACTCGTTTAGTTGAAATATATATATAGATTAAATGTCGTAAGCATGCGAATTGTTTCAAATTTAATTATTTGCAATTCACTAAGTGTAGAAGCAACCTGTGACATTCTTAATGGCTCTATAACTTTCTTTTGATTAAACGGCTAAACAAACTTTTCACGCTTTTTTACACTCATAGTTTATATCAAAGGCTAATCAATTTTATGCTTGACTACAGATCGCATTTCAGATAAACCAAAACCGGCGAGTCAGAAACTACAATTACACTTCCCAAAAAGAAACCTTCCAGGCGAAACATAATTGCGACAAACCATAAAGACAAACAGACCAGATCTACGACTATCCGTTTGGACAACCATAACGGAATGCGACTAACTGTATGCAATACTATAACGAACTGCGATTAACCTTATGGACAACCAAACCAGAACTGCAAATAACCTTATGGAAAACCAAACCAGAACTGCGACTAATTGTACAGGCCGATGAGAGAACTTGAATTGAGCTTGAAATTTACAACAAAAAAAATATTGAATACGATGAAAAAATTACACTGTAATTCAGTGTATTAGAAACGACATTGTTTACCGAAAAAAGATGATCATTACAATTGCTTACATTAGCACCTCGATTACAATGCAAAATAAAGTTTTAAAAATGCGTCCTGTATACACATTCGCTGCGTGAAATCTCTTTTTTTGCAATTAGCTTGATGTTGTTTAAATGGACATTACATTGTGTACTAGACGATCAAAATCACGTTAGACAACGTTTGAGGCTAATACGGTTGACATAACAGACAAGCAGTATGCGGGTTTGTGGATGGGCACAATGCCTCAGAAATATCAATTTGTAAAAATCAGTGAAGTTACTTTAGAAACACGATATGTTTGAGTTATTTTAGTAAATCACCCTTTTTTTGCACTTGTAATTCTGAAGCCACAAAAAAAAATTGATGAATGACTATTGCTCAAAACATGCAACGCTAATTTGGAGAGGAGATGTGCGCATTTAAGTTTAGTAAAACCCAAGAAAGTTCTAATGAAAACATCAACATCAACGCGATCATGGGGTAACAAAAAAGTTTAAAAAAACATTATAAAGCATTGTTTCATTTTAAAGGCTCGCTCAATAGTTTATCACTCAGGAAATACGTGAAAAGATTTGTTCCACTTCTTTAATCATGGACAGTAATTTTTACTTATCAGTAGTTCCTTTGTCAATATTTTTACGATCTTTTAATAGCAACATGAACCATGTATAATAATAAGTTATGTTTTACCGATAATTTTCCATTTTAAAATCCTTTATATTAATTCGTGGCGTCGGTTTGCGGCCTTGCTTTCCGGAAAAAAATTGGACCGATTTTTAAACGACTTCCTCGTATACTAGCGAGCTGAAATTTTGCAGGCAGACTCGTGCCGATGATAAAAATGATGCATAAAATTTCAGATCGATTGCATGTTCTGTAATTAAATTAATGAATTTTTAGATTATCATTATTTATCTCTATTTTTTTTTGTGCCAGAGTGTATTGCTGCGTATTATATTGAACAACCTTGCTGTCGCGAAAGAAGGTGTGTATTATATTGACAATACTTTAAAAAAATATATTCCCGAACGGTGCGCATTATATTAAACATGTTAAAATTTTGTATTTTTGGATCGTCTTGCGCAACGTATTATAATGAACATTCTTATAGTCATGACTCCTACATAAATGATTTATTTTTAAAAAAACTAGTTTTTTTAAGGTTTTTTATTGTTTGTTTATTAATTAAAGTTACGTAAAACACACACAAATTTTTTTTCTTGTGAGTAACAAGTGTTCAGTTGCGAGGACGCACTCAGTGGACTAAAAACATTGAGCTAACATAAAATCGGTTGGGATCCACTTCACGTATGAATGGATGACTTAACAATATACGTTAATGTATATTGGGCGGGGCTGTGGTGTTAACTGAGGCCTCGAGATCTATCTCACGGAGATCAAAACAATTTTTTAGGTGCGTAATGATGCATGATCCTTGGGATATAAAGGTTAATCAAATGTGAAAAAATCTACATAGCAAATCTACTACTATTATTTTACTCATTGTGAAAGTTAGGCAATACAAATGATATTAACAAAAAAAGATTATTTCCATTCGCAATATTTTTTTTTAAAAAGGATGATTATAGAAACCTGCTGTGGTTTTATAATTACCAAAAGCCTATGGTCAGATGATGCTATAAAGACCAAATGAGCCACCTTGAACATTTCAATAGTTGTAGATATAATAATTTCCCATAACACCACCAAGTATTTTTTTTGTTATTCATCACACTGATGAAATTAATAACTAAAATATTCAACTTGGGACGAAATAGATAATTAACGTGAACTCAAATGGACTCTCAGCGTCTTTACAGTAGTACTTATATAAATAAATAATTGGTGTTTCTATGTAACTCTGGACTACAAATGTGCGTCACGTAAAGCAACGTCGAAGAGTAGAACTTTACTAATGACAGATTATTAACTGGATCGAATCACACTAACTCCAAAATATGAAATTAGAAAACCTTGCATTTGACAGTGTCTAAAAAGATACCTAATGTCAACGTTATAATAGAATAAATAAGACCAGGCACAATTTTGAAACTTAGCCTGTTCACGTAAAGATGCTCATCATAAGTTGTGCAAAAAATATTGATAATTACAAAATTCAATAAAACAAATATTTTCAAGAGCAAACTGAAATTTTTGAGAGTTTCCAAACCAATCTGATCGTTTAGAAGTATTATCTCGCGATCAGTTAAATAATTGTTTAAGTTGTGAGGTGGTTAACGTCACTACG
This sequence comes from Ampullaceana balthica, assembly GCA_944989445.1. Lineage (NCBI taxonomy): Eukaryota > Metazoa > Mollusca > Gastropoda > Lymnaeidae > Ampullaceana > Ampullaceana balthica. The sequence goes on from CALYLW010001069.1 coordinate 690,331, forward strand.
TGTCATACACAAGCACCATTCAGAGACGAAGGTAACGACAAAATTTATTCATGTATCTCATGTGGTCACAGGTGACAACAGAAGCAATATGAAAGATGAGTTAGATTTGTAAACACTATCTATAAATAACGTTTGGTTAATAATACCTTTTATAACCATGATCTTAAAACACAACATAGTGTATAATTCCAAATTTCATTCAGTTTAGTGATACGTGAGATTGTTGTATCTATACTATTAAGTTAAGTCGTGAGCTCACAAAATAATGTTATAATGTATTTTTAATTCCTTTATATTAACTCGTGGTGTCTGCGGCCGACCGACCGACCTTGCTTGCTTGCTTGCTTGCTTGTCGCCAAAACTTTTGATCGATTTTTAACCCACTTGCTCGCAAGATAGCGAGCTGAAATTTTGCAGGCAGTTTCGTACCAATGATAAAAACAATGTATCAAAATTTCAGATCGATCGCATGTACTGTAATTAAATTATTGATTTTTTAGATTATTTTATTTATTCCTATGTATCATGCTATTTTTTGAGATAGAGCGTCGCGGTGCGTATTATATTGAACAACCTTTCTGTCGCGCAATAAGGTGCGTATTTTACTGACAACACTTTTTATAAACCTATTCCTGATCGGTGCGCATTATATTAAACACGTTTTACGACACAACTGCAATTTTGTATTTTTGGATGGTCTTGCGCTGCGTGTTATAATGAACATTCTTTTAGTTACGTCTCATACGTAAAGGATTTATAGTCAAAAACTTGGTTTTTTACGGGTTGTTTTTATTAAATCCTTTATATTAACTCGTGGTGTCTGCGGCGGACCTTGCTTGCTTGCTTGCTTGTCGCCAAAACTTTTGATCGATTTTTAACCCACTTGCTCGCAAGATAGCGAGCTGAAATTTTGCAGGCAGTTTCGTACCGATGATAAAAACAATGTATCAAAATTTCAGATCGATCGCATGTACCGTAATTAAATTATTGATTTTTTAGATTATTTTATTTATTCCTATGTATCATGCTATTTTTTGAGATAGAGCGTCGCGGTGCGTATTATATTGAACAACCTTTCTGTCGCGCAATAAGGTGAGTATTTTATTGACAGCTCTTTTTATAAACATATTCCTGATCGGTGCGCATTATATTAAACACGTTTTACGACACAACTGCAATTTTGTTTTTCTGGATGGTCTGGCGCTGCGTATTATAATGAACATTCTTTTAATTACTTCTCGTACATAAAGGATTTATAGTCAAAAACTTGGTTTTTTACGGGTTGTTTTTATTACCACTGTTTCAGCCACACAAAAAAAGAAGTTGTGTCTAACTAACTAATATTACCATATAATTTATTTAAAAGGACTAAATTGAAAACAAAAACAACACTTTATTGGTTTTTGTTTTCTCATGTAATTCAATGTGATTTTTAGAGTTTAACTTTTGATTTCACATTAATCCCGTTAAATGATCTCTTTTCAGCGTAAATCAACTTTTTGCATTATTAAAGTGAAACTTATGTAAGATAACAAATTTAGTTTTTTTTAGTGTCATCCTAAAATAAAACTAGGGGTTACATGATGGGGCAATAATTACAATATAAACAAAAGCTTAATGAGCCCTCTAACAACAACTTAATCTTACAAATCAGCGGCGTAGCGTTGTTATGTGCCACCCGGGCAGCACCAAGGTTAGACACCCCTTTAAAATATAATATGTTGATAATATATAGAAAATATAAATTTTATTGACACAATAAATAAAATAGCCATTTTATGTTTAATGTTAAAAATAAATAGAAAGGTTTTTAATTTTTAGATCTAAAATTGAAGTTTTCTGCATCTCCTGACGGCATAATCTCTTTTTTGTGTCAATTTTGTCAGCCATTCCAAGCCATGAACCAACAATCACGATAGAGACAGTTTTACACACTTTGCTACTTTGTTCCTTTACTGTAAAAATCGACTCCTCGCGTCATAAAAACATTGGTTAATTTTTGCTACTTTCTTGATTGGATTGGATTTTAACTATTAACATTTATCTAAGTTAGATCTGTGGATGCAAAAACTGACTTGATGCATAGGGAACACCAGAAGGAGGTTTAAGTTATGCCCTTTTAACAAAACATATTAGCTAATTGTTAATGCTATTATTTATACTAGTTATTTGACAATTAAGTGGAACATGTTTAACTTGAAACAAGATACAATTATGCAAGTTACCAGCACAAATTGGAGAGAGTGGCAGCAGGTCGACAGTCGTGGTGTGCTAAATTACACTAGGACGCATCGACTTATCAGTGTAAAAGGCGTGAAAACCTCATAGTTCTGAAAATCCAGGAATATAGTCTCTTTTTCACCCCGTCAGCATTATAGTATGCGGAAACTTATTGGAGCTCGAAATGGTAAACTACATGTGTCACCTAATGCATGCTGACTAAAACGTTAATGGAAGTGTCCTCATGGCTTCGATGGACAAGCAACTGCTTCTTCTGAGCGAGAGGCTGGTAGTTTAAAGTCACTAGTACTCCAATGATATATTAAACAAGTGACTGTTACAAGTTATTCTAAGTATCCCTTGCAATCTAAATATATATTTCACCAATTAATGCATATTACACACACACACATATATATATATATATATATATATATATATATTATATATTTATTGAAAAAATCGCCATGTTTGAAAACCTATCCAAATGTTGTTGAGCCTTCTCGTCCATGAGGGGCATCCACCGATCATCGTCGGCGTCTGCGATTCCTCCAAGGGCATAGGCCACCTACGAGAGACCTCCAGGCATCTCTATCCTGGGCCAGCTTCTCCAGGATCTTCCATTCATGGCCAATTCTCTTGATGTCTGCCTCCAATTCTCGGCGCCACGTGTTTCTTGGGCGGCCTCTTTTCCGCTTACCCTGTGGGTTCCATTTCAGGGCTTGCTTTGTTGTGTTAGGAGCAGGTTTTCTTAGTGTATGACCAATCCACCTCCACCGTTTCTGGAGAATCTCTTCCTCAATGGGCTTCTGTTTTGTCCGCTGCCACAGTTCCTGGTTGCTGATTTTGTCTGGCCAGTGAATTCTGAGAATCCTTCTTAAACAGTTGTTGATGAAGGACTGGATTCTGGTCAAGTTTACGGCCGTTGTTCTCCATGTCTCGGCTCCATATAGCAGCACAGGTTTTACCATAGCGTTAAAAATCCTTACTTTTAACTTGCTGCCTAAGTTGTTAGAGACCCAAACATTCTTGAGTTGCTGGAAGGCTGCTCTTGCTTTTCCGATCCTTATTTTGACGTCCGCATCTGTACCACCTTGTTTATCTACCACGCTGCCAAGGTAAACAAAACTGTCCACCTCCTCAAGGGCTTCTCCTTCAAGCATAATCGGTGATGTACTGGTGGCATTAACCTTGAGGATTTTACTCTTCCCTTTGTGAATGTTGAGACCCATGCTAGCAGAAGTGGCTGCGACAATGTTTGTTTTCTCCTGCATCTGTTGTTGGGTATGTGCAAGAAGGGCAAGATCATCAGCAAAGTCAAGATCATCCAGTTGATCCCACAAGGTCCATTGGATGCCATTCCTTTTCTGCTGTGTAGATGTTTTCATCACCCAGTCAATGGCTAACAGGAAGAGGAATGGTGACAGCAAGCAACCTTGTCTCACACCAGTCTTCACCTGGAACGCATCTGTCACCTGCTGGCCATGGATAACTCGGCAGTTTATCCCTTCGTACATGTTTCTGATTATATCCGTAATCTTCTGTGGCACCCCGTAATGCCTTAGCAATCTCCACAGGGTTTGCCTGTCAACACTGTCGAAGGCTTTTTCATAGTCAACAAAGTTGACATAGAGCGGTGAGTTCCACTCTAGTGACTGCTCTAGAATGATGCGCAGTGTCGCTATCTGGTCCGTGCAGGATCTGTTGGTGCGAAAGCCAGCTTGTTCGTCCCGCAACAGAGGATCTACAGCGTTTTTCATCCTGTTAAGTAGTACACGGTTGAAAACCTTTCCTGGGATGGACAGCAGGGTGATCCCTCTGTAGTTCGAGCAGGAGCTTAAGTCTCCCTTCTTTGGGATCTTGATAAGGTATCCCTCTTTCCAATCAGAAGGAACTTGCTCCTCTTCCCATATCTTCATAAACAGAGGGTGTAGCATTTCCACACTGGTTTCCAAGTCCGCCTTCAGTGCCTCCGCTGGGATGCCATCGGGTCCCGCAGCCTTTCCATTTCTGAGTTGTTTAATGGCCCTGCTAATCTCTTCTTTGGTGGGACTATTACAGTCAATTAGCAGGTCATTATCGGCTGGTTGGATATCTGGTGGATTCCTTGGTTCAGGCCTGTTTAGGAGCTCTTCAAAGTGCTCCTTCCATCTCCCTCTCTGTTGCTCCTCACTTGGTATGGTGTTTCCCATTTTGTCCTTTACTGGTCTCTCTACCTTGCTAAATTTCCCTGACAGCGTCTTAATGGTATCAAACAGTTCCCTCATGTTCCCCTGGTGAGCTGCATCCTCTGCTTCTTTAGCAAGTTTATCAACAAATTCCTTCTTGTCCCTCTTGATGCTTTTCTTAACTTCCTTATTTGCATCTGCATACTCCTTCTGGGCCTTGTTTTTCTGTGCTCGGGTGCGGCTGTTATTCACTTCTGATTTCTTTCTTTTCCTTTCTTCTATTTTACTCAGCGTACCCGCTGTCATCCATTCTTTGTGTGCCTGTTTCCTGTTTCCTAGCACTTCTTGGCATGTTGACTGTACTGTTTCTTTCATGCTTTGCCACTTTCCTTCGGTGGTTTCATCTTCAAGTATTTCTTGTAGGACTTGGAACTTATTGAATAGTGAGATTTTGAATTCTTCCTTTTTGGCTTGGTCCCTCAGGAGGGAGGTATTATACCGAGTCCTGTATGCTGTTTGCTCGGTATAATGTCTCTTTAGTTTTAATTTCATCCTGGCCACAAGAAGATGGTGGTCTGAGGCAACATCAGCTCCCCTCTTAACCCGTACGTCTTGGAGAGATCGCCTGAATTTTTTACAAATACATACATGGTCTATTTGGTTCATCGTTCTCATGTCCGGTGAGACCCATGTAGCTTTGTGAATCTTCTTGTGCTGGAAAATACTCCCCCCTATGACCAGGTCTGCTGCGGCACATAGGTCCGCAAACCTCTCACCATTGTCGTTCATCTCGCCTATCCCTTGCTGTCCCATAACCTCTTCGTACCCTGTGTTGCTATTGCCGATCTTGGCATTAAAGTCTCCCATGAGGATGACGATGTTCCTCCGTGGGCGACCCTGGACTATGGTCATTACTCTATTGTAGAATTCTTCTTTGTCTCCTTCATCACTTTCATTAGTTGGTGCGTAGCATTGTATAACATCTAGGTTGATGCTACGTTTCTTTGTTCGAAAGGTTGCTAGAAGAATTCTAGGTCCATGGGCCTCCCATCCAATGAGTGCTCCTTGTGCTGCCCTTGATAGCATCATAGCAACACCCAGGGTATGTGGGGCATCGTCTTCTTCGTGTCCCGAAAATAACACCATCTCTCCTGAGATTAATCTCTTCTGTCCCCATCCAGTCCATCTTGCTTCACTTATTCCGAGAATTGTGAGCTTATAGTTCCTCATCTCAGCGGCTATTTGTGCAGCTTTACCAGCCTCGTACATGGTGCGGACATTCCAAGCTCCAATGACGGTGGTAGTCCTGGTAGAAATGATGGTTGTCGGCCTAATAGCTTCCAGGTTCTGGCTTTCACTATTAGGCGTCATATTTTCCTCCTCAAGGAATCCATCCTCTCCCAGGACTGAAATGTCTTTTGTAACTCTTTTCGGTGTTTTTGTAACTATGATTTTTTACATGGCAGGGTTGTTGGCCTTGCGCACAACCACTTGGGGGGTTGCCCCTCACAGCTCAATGGGTAGCTGCCTTTGTTCGGGTTAGGTCCCTAGCCTTTGTGGATCCCTCCACTTCCTACAAGGCAGTAGGGCTGATTTTGGTCCACCCCGGGTATTTTATTTCCCCGGTACCCTCCATATCTGGTGGGCTTTCCCCTATCCGCCGGCTGGGGAGGCGCTCGATAGAAGATCAGCATCTCCCACGAGATACATTTTAATGTGAAATAAATGAAAATTTGAAATAGGAGATTAGTTTAAATCTTGAATCCCTTGAAAAAGAATTGCAGCAATACTTCCCTGATCTGAAAGAAGAAACTACAAGAAATTCATTAGCGACACGTAACTTGCTTAATGAAAATTTGCTAACACAATTTCAGTGTGGTATGGGTCATTCATATTAAAATGTGACGATACTTGTCTTTCGAGTTTTATTTATATTTGCGTCTACATATCTCTGAGAGGGTGGTCGGACACTTCGACCCCGGACGATTCGACCCCGACGGTTCGACCCTGCAGTTCGACCACAGGACGTTTCGACCCCAGGACTTTCGTCCCCGGTCGGTTCGACCCCGGACAGTTCGACCCCGGGCGATTCGACCCCGGACAATTCGACCACGGGACGTTTCGACCCAAGGGTGTTTCGACCCCGGACGATTCGACCCTTTCCTTTCGAAGGGGTTAAATGATTTTTGTTTATTCTTTGTTTTTAATTAATTTATTTATGTTTAAATATTATTTTGGTATAAAAATAATTCGTTTAATTGTATCCACTCGACCACCGTATCCCCAATTGTATTATTTCTTTAAAATAAAAAACAGTATGAAATAGTTATTTTTAATGTTAATTTATGATGATTAAAAAAAGTATATACACTGACAACTAGTCAACTTTCAATGTGAATTCATGATTGTGATACATACACCATTCATGATTGTGACACATACAACATTCTTCTGAGGTAAAAAGTCCAACTCCACCCAACCCCGATCCGATGTAATCGGACAATAAAAAAAGGCAATCTGGTAAATAAGTCCTTTACAAATGTGCCTACAATATCTCGACCCATACTCCCTTTATTTACCTTCTCGATAACACTCGCCAGCACACAGGATCCTGAGGTCGTCACATAGTCTAGCCTTCTTAACATGGTATTATGTAACCCCCCGGACAGTTCGGCCACATAAAGTTTCGACTAGGGGCGGTCAATGTTGTTGAAAAAGGCTGCCAGGGTACCCGTTCAAATGCCGCATTATTTTTGCCGTTGTTACCGCTTTACAATTTAATCTAGACACCATCCATGCACCTCATTTTATACAATAGCCAATGGCATGCTTCCAGTAACATTTTACTGTGAACTACAAACTTTTATTTCTGCTGTTAATGCATTCGTCATACTCATAAACTAAAACTACGGTGGACTGAACGTTCAAACAGAATGTCAATAACAATAACTTAACTTTCAGTCCGGTCATGCGGGCCCAGCAGCTTGATTGCTATTTTCCGCTATGTGGCGATATTAACTATTGAAATGTATTAACTTTAGACAACTTAGTTCGTCTTATTTAAATTCGTTTTATTGCTAGGAAGGTCTACACGTGTTAACAACGAATACAAGAAACAGAAGTGAATTCAAAGGGCGCGGGTTTGTAATGGTTTCAGCGCATGCCGACACCTTTTAAAAGGAAAAAAAAAGAAGAAAAAAAGTTCATTTATTTTTTTTTACAGTGAACATCTTTGAAAGACTGAAATAATATATATATACATATATAATACCCAATAAAAATGAGGTCCTTTTTAAGTATGTTTGGGATAGGAGTGGAGGAAGGAGTGAGCTATAAGTTATAGTGTGATGTATACCCAGTGTTTTGCGAGTGTTATGGGAAAGGTAAATACTGGGAGTGGGGGCAGAGAGAATGTAGGTACCTTTACAAAGGACTATCTGACCACACGCCATTTTTATTGTCCCATTACATCGTGGCTTTGATTGGGGTGGAGAGATCAAGACAAGTCTACCGAGATCAGGGACTGTGCGTTGGCCGGCACATAATTGTATGTTACAGAGACCAGACTATGTGGCGACTACAGGACAACGTGTGCTGTTGATGCTTATTGAAATGGTAAATACAGGGAGTGTGTGTAAAGAGAATGTACGTACCTTTTTCTGACCACATGGCTTTTTAATTGTCAGATTAGATAGGATCGGGGTGGGGGTGGAGTTGGATTGGCTTGGATCGACTTTTCTACGTCGCTTTTAGAGGGATTATAAAAGAGGAACATTAGTTGCTCAACTTTAGTTGCTCAACATTAGTTGCTCAGAAATTACGTGTGTGATAACTTAAATATGGAAACTAATGTGGAATATGGATTGACGAAACGAGGGAAAAAATCTTTGATTCTTGCTAACTATGAATACTGGTTTCGAAGAAGAACCAAACAAATGAAATGCAATGGAAATAATGCAAGATTACGTCGTTGAAGTGCCACGCCAGAGTAAAGATACTGGATGACAGTTTTGCACAAATTTGACGAACACACTCATGAAGGAAATATGTCCACTTCAATGGCTCGTAAGGCTGTAGGAGAAATGAAAGAACTAATGAATGAAGCCCATGTGTGACCTTCAACCAGTCAAGCTGTTGTAACTTGCAACTTACCTGATCACGTGATGATGGCACTACCAAAAAAGAACAACATTAATCGCGCAATGAGACATTACAGAACAAAAGTTTCAAGTGAAAGAGAAGGTGGCTTGATATTACCACCAATACCTCGTGATGCAAACTTTGAAATACCAGAAATTTTTCGTGACTTAGTTCTCTATGATTCACATTCTGTTACATGCAATTCAAGGATTATTGTTATGGGTGATCGTGTTGTTATAGACGCAATGATACGCTCCAAGCAGTGGCTTTGTGATGGCACATTCAAAGTTGTGGATACGATATTTTATCAACTATATACCTTTCACTTTGCCTTTGTAGAGGGTGTGAACTCAGCTGCCCTTTACTGTTTATTGCCTGATAAGACGCAGGCAACTTATCAGAGATTAATGACAATTTTGCGAAATTTTATGCCGCAACCAGAACCTCAGGTCATTCTCACGGATTTTGAAATGGCAGCAATGAATGCTCTAAGAGGCGCTTATCCTGAAGCAAGAATAACTGGCTGCTATTTTCACTTGACGCAACGTGTACTCAGGAAAATACAAGAGCTAGGAATGAAAGCTGCGTATGAAACTGATGTAACATTGTTTGAATTTTTAAGATGCCTATCAGCTCTTAATATTGTTCCTGAAGAAGATGTTGCAGACACATTTGATGAGCTAGTTGATGGCATGCCTCGAATAGATCGCATAGACGAGTTAGCAACATATTTCGAGAGCACATACATTCGTGGACGCCGTGTGCGAGGAAGGGCAGAACAGTATGGGCCGTCTCTGTTTAGCATTCCAACATGAAACAAAAGAAGTGATGCGGCCAGTGGACTTGCTAGAACAAACAACATCTGTGAGGGATGGCATCATGGATTGCAATCCCTCTTCAGCTGTCAACATCCAACAATGTGGAACTTTATGGATGGAATTCTTAAGGACTGCAATTCAAACAAGTCTATCTTATTACAAGCTGTTACTGGAACACAGCAGCCTAGGCGCAAACGTTGTGAGCTGCAGGAACGTGTCGAACGATCATTACAATCATACACTCGCATCAATGCCTTGACCTACCTGAGAGGAATGGCACATTTATCTCAATCTTGAATTCGCAATGTGAATGTGTTTCAACTGTTTGTTTTTTTCAATACTCCTATTATAAAATATATGTTATAACTAATATTTCGTACTGTTTTAATAAATATTAAACTATATTATTTTTTACATTGTACTATTATAAGTAAACGTTAAAAATAACAAATTGATACTATTTTTACTTTTTAAGAGATAATAATATTAAGCTATATTATTTTTTTCAATCGTACTATCATAAAATAAACGTTAAAAATAACTATGTCATACTGTTTTTAATTTTAAATAGATAATAATGTTAAACGATTTATATTTATACCAAATATATATTTAAAACATAAATAAAATAATAACAAAGAATAACAAAGAATAAAAAACACCATTTAACGCCTGAGATTGGGAGGGGTGAAGGAAAGGGTCGAATCGTCATGGGTCGAAACACCCTGGGGTCGAAACGTCCTGTGGTCGAACTGGCAGGGTCGAACCGTCCGAGGTCGAATCGTCCGGGGTCGAAGTGTCCGTAATTCCTCTGAGAGTGTGTATTTTCAACTTTGCTTCCTTTAAAAACGAAAGATAGAAAAATTATATAATGTGTTAATGACAAGAGGTTGGCGTTAACAAAAAATCAACCGATAATTACGAAGCTGTTTGATGACATGCAATTTCAACCATCATATTAAATTAATTACTAAACATAATTTAACGTCGAATAATAATAAAACGATATATTTTATAAAAAAAATTATTCAAAATGTCACAAATGCATAAAATGTAAAGAGCAGATCCGAATTAGAATTGATAGCCTAGCCTAGCCCAGGGGTCACCACCCGCTGCTCTCGAGCCGCATTCGGCTCTTTCGAAATCAAGATGCGGCTCTCTATTTCCGTGCGCAAATATTTATATATTTATTATTTCATGTTGAAAACTCATGTCAGTGGCTCTTTAAAAAGTGGACAATTGTGTAAAGTATACCTTTTGTCTCTTCCGCTTCAAAAGGTTATCAACACCTGGCCCAGCCCAATTCCAATTATATGCAAAACATTAGATGTTTTAGCTGCGTGTACGACTAGCGTTCCTAAAGCCCCGGGTTAGAATCTTGGTGGACGCTTGAACCCCTTCCCCTTGACCGTAGGCTTAGGGTGATCTTGAGTCTGTCCAGTTTTGATGGTACCTGACATAATTTGGACAAATGCAAAGGGGACAAATTATTGATCGTAGTCTCTAAATCAATGGAATAATGTTTTAGGGCACTCTCCTAAGTTATTGTACATTAAACATTTCTTTACCAAAATTGAAACTTGATCAAACAATTAAATACATCTGTATAACAAAATAAATAGTTTAATTAAAGTTATAGACAATAGAAAAGTTAAAATGGATTATGAAAATGCCCATTTCAGTTCCGAATAACAATTTAAATTTTCAATATATATTATCTATCTTACCTAGAGAAACTAATAACATAGAGAAATCATAGAAACTAAAAAAACAAAATGATGTACACTAGCTGCTAATCATAAAAAGGAACAAAAGGAATTTCTTTCTTTCTTTTTAAAAAAAAATATATATATTTATGCAAAACATTATTAAGGAACATATTCCAGAGATTAACTGTAACTGGATTATGTTTATTATAACCAATATATAGTTATTATGCTGCTTAGGCTTTTAATTTCGTTTTCATAAGTTATAATTTTAATTTCAAAAACCATCAAATCACACACTGGATTGGCGGTATGTTTAGTTGTGGCTCATCAGTTGTGTTCCATACCTTGTACTGTTTGGTACACCTTAAAATACATAGTGCACTTACGGCATCCCCTGAAAAAAAGACATGCAACTTTTTCAAAGCTAAACAGAAGCCAGTTTTAATCATCTTTCCTAGCATAGTCATACATGAGTGGGCAAAATTTATTTATTGTATTTGCACTGAAGCTGTGCAGACAGGCTGATTAGCAAGCTGTCTTGTGCTCTGGGTTTTTCCATGCCCAGTTACCAAGGTTGGATAAGTCCCTGATGGGTCTTCGTGATGCTTATTTAAAATCCAGGTCGAAGAACAGTAAATAGATTTGTTTACAGTAATGCTTTTCTGATATGTTTGCCACGTGTTACAACGAAATTAATTCAGATTGCAATTTCATTATTCTAAACAGCTGTTGTTGACTTTAGCTTAGCACCAATACATTTTGTTGAATCAGGTTTATTCACTCAGTCGCTCTTATCTGCAAACTTTGAACACTAGTTATTACAATAAAATGTATTACATTATCGTATACATAATGATATCAATCAGTGTTAGAGTACAACCATATCCTTTTATCACTCGGCCCCTATGATCAATGTTCTTGAAATGAAAATACACTAGCGCAATATTTTCATCCAGAGGACCTGGACATTGTTTTCGGTGGGTAGACGATGAAGTGCACTGATCTGCCGCCATCTAGCCACCACTATTTCATTGATAAACGTAAATGTCTTGACATTTGTACATAATGTTGTATATGTTTAGGAAAATTGGGAGTGATATGTCATCCTTTGTCAAGTTTTATTTGAAAGTTTAGTGAACCACGGCGAGCCCAGTGATGCATTTTCGTGTAATGCAGAGCTCCAATTTCATAGAAATGATCTTTGTTTCTCCAGTTCTTTCGCAGCTTGATGTTTGTTGTAGCTCGATGAAGATCTAAGAACGGTTGAAACACACTGAATTTCGCAATGTATGTGGATTTGTCTGCATCGAGTTACTCTTTGTATACCGTGTTTCTTCTTGCCGTCTGGTTGCCAGGGTAGCGTCTGTCGAGGTAGACTCGAGCTGTTCATGCAAAAATAAAGGCCGATGTATGACCATCTTCGTTTATTATTGTAGACGCTGCGCATCTCTGTGTGAATGTTACCTAATTCTGCAGATATCTTTGAAATAGAACCATCGTATGTGTAAGCTTCTGCGAAGGCATTTATTTTCGAAAGCGCTGATTTGTTGATCTAGTAGTTTTTATGACTCCCATGTTTCGGATCCATAAAATAAGGCAGTTCTTAATGAGTTTAGTCTAATATCTACTATGTGTTGTTTATGTTTCATTGCAGACTAGGAGTGAGTTTATCCTTAATGCCTTGTAGACATTGAGTTTGGTGTTTATTTTTTTTCAAATAAATCTCTATTCATGTTACCCTGATGTTCACATATTCGTCAACATATAGTTAGTCTGAGATATTTATTTGAAACCTTGGCACATGAAGCAGTATTACACATTTTGACGATCAAAATTTATGTTTGGAAACTACTGTGCTTATAACGCTACGATATTTGCTTTTGACTGACTAATGTATTGAATCCTCTATTTACAACGATGGTATAGGTGATAAACTTAGGGGATGACGACTCATGGGTCGCCCTAGACTGAGGTAGATAGATGATGTGGAATGGATGTACACCAGCTGGGGATTCGGGCATGGAGGAGAAAAGACGTGGATCAATTTAAATGGAAGGATGTGGTGGAACAGGCCATGGCCCTACATGGGCTTAAGTGTCATAAATGATGATGATAAACCAATCACAGCAAACTGTCGACTAAGAACGCTCATATAGCTTCATCGACAGCAAACTCGTTCACAAAAGAACTCTTTACAATCAGTTATATGGTCACGAAGACGTGAAATGTTTAAAAAGATTTAATTTTTGACATGATATGAAGGGATTTAATAAAATTTCGCAGCATAGTTTTACTCTGTTGACTTGTATGCTACGGAGATCGAATAATCAATGGATTTTGTGAATTGCAGGTTTTTATGAAAGTCTATGTGACTTTTAGAAGTCGTTAGGGTTACACAATTTTTCAATAAAGAGCTTTCAGCGAATTAAAATAATGTTTTTGTCGAAAATATCAATAATATGATAAAAAGTAGAAATTCTCCTGAAGCTACTCCAACGACATAAGGAAGTCTATAGTTGAACGATGAGATAACAAAATCAAAATGGAAAACTAGGCAGATTCATACAATACAAAGTCTGTAATTCTCAAGAGTGACCAGAGTGAAACTCTAACCAAACTAAATCAAAGAAAGAAATGTTTGAAGGGACTTGGGGCTGTGTGGTTAAGTTTATCGACACTTGGAACACATCTTTCAATGAGGTACTGCTCAAACACAAGAACACATCTTTCAATGAGGTACCGCTCAAACATAAGAACAAATCCTTCAATGAAGCAGTGCTCAAACACAAGAACACATCTTTCAATGAGGTACTGCTCAAACACAAGAACACATCTTTCAATGAAGCAGTGCTCAAACACAAGAACACATCTTTCAATGAGGTACTGCTCAAACACAAGAACACATCTTTCAATGAAGCAGTGCTCAAACACAAGAACACATCTTTCAATGAGGTACTGCTCAAACACAAGAACACATCTTTCAATGGAGCAGTGCTCAAGCACAAGAACACATCTTTCAATGGAGCAGTGCTCAAACATAAGAACAAATCTTTCAATGGAGCAATGCTCAAACATAAGAACAAATCTTTTAATGAAGCAGTGCTCAAACACAAGAGCACATCTTTCAATGAAGCAGTGCTCAAACATAAGAACAAATCTTTCAATGGAGCAGTGCTAAAACATAAGAACAAATCTTTCAATGGAGCAGTGCTCAAACATAAGAACAAATCTTTCAATGAAGCAGTGCTCAAACATAAGAACAAATCTTTCAATGAAGCAGTGCTCAAACATAAGAACAAATCTTTCAATGAAGCAGTGCTCAAACATAAGAACACATCTTTCAATGAAGCAGTGCTCAAACATAAGAACAAATCTTTCAATGAAGCAGTGCTCAAACATAAGAATACATCTTTCAATGAAGCAGTGCTCAAACATAAGAACAAATCTTTCAATGAAGCAGTGCTCAAACATAAGAACAAATCTTTCAATGAAGCAGTGCTCAAACATAAGAACAAATCTTTCAATGAAGCAGTGCTCAAACATAAGAACAAATCTTTCAATGAAGCAGCGCTCAAACATAAGAACAAATCTTTCAATGAAGCAGTGCTCAAACATAAGAACAAATCTTTCAATGAAGCAGTGCTCAAACATAAGAATACATCTTTCAATGAAGCAGTGCTCAAACATAAGAACACATCTTTCAATGAAGCAGTGCTCAAACATAAGAACAAATCTTTCAATGAAGCAGTGCTCAAACATAAGAACAAATCTTTCAATGAAGCAGTGCTCAAACATAAAAACAAATCTTTCAATGAAGCAGTGCTCAAACACAAGAACACATCTTTCAATGAAGCAGTGCTCAAACACAAGAACACATCTTTCAATGAGATACTGCTCAAACACAAGAACACATCTTTCAATGAAGCAGTGCTCAAACACAAGAACAAATCTTTCAATGAAGCAGTGCTCAAACATAAGAACACATCTTTCAATGAAGCAGTGCTCAAACACAAGAACAAATCTTTCAATGAAGCAGTGCTCAAACATAAGAACAAATCTTTCAATGAAGCAGTGCTCAAACATAAAAACAAATCCAAGCGTTTCACAGGTAGAGGAGTTGTCATCTTGGATGGTGAAATGATCTGAGTGTCAAAATAATTCGTTCCACTTATGATGACAGTTGATTCAAAGCTAAATTCTTCAGAATGGACCCCCAATGTCCATGTTAAATAAAGAAGAAAAAATATATATAAAGTGATTTTTTTTTGCAAGATATGCGATAGAACATGATAGATAAAGCTTAAGTCCTATCATTTAATATTGTCGTTGTTGTAGAGATTTACGTTTTTCCATGGCTTCACATTAAGAAAACAATAGATCATTACATTAATCAATAGGTGATCCATGTAACTGTCATAATATTTTTGTTGTTATTGGAAAATTTGAAAACCATTGCGCCAAGTATAGAAGGTAGATAAACATTTTAGATATATAAAGACCAGCGCAAAAGTTATTTGAATAGTTTCATACGGCTGACTGAAATTCTTACATTATCAGCTAAATGTAAAAGTTTCTTGAAGTTTGCAGTTTATTTTACAGTGTTTGAATTTTTCAAGGCGTATTTTAAGATTAAACTAACATTTAGGGAACATTAGTTTAGTTCCACAATTTTCCAGACATTTCTATGAATATTTTTTTCAATATTGGGTAATTACCACTTGCATTATTTTTATAAAATTTTGTAGATAATTGCGCCAGGCTAGATTTTTCTACTTTAATCGATTTCTGATATATGAATTATAATGTTTTCTATATGTTTTCATATCTTTAAAGGACTTTCTCGAGTATTAAGGTATACACGATTAAAATTATATTTTTAAATAACTGAGGGGCTGTCAATAAATTACGTCAACACTTTTTTTAGATTTTTACCTCCCCCACCCTCCCCTTGTGAACAACTTGTCAAACTTCCAGAGACCACATTATAAAATGACGTCAAAATTTGATTACACCCCCCCCCAAAAAAAAGAAAGAAAAGAAATAATAATAATAATATCAATAACTTGAAATAAAAATATTTTAAATACAGTAGTTTACAACTACAACACAAAAGGGAATAAAGGTGAAATATTTAGAAAAACAAAGTTTAATAGCCCTTTAACGTATGAACATATTTCAAAGTCATAACTACAAAGGCTTACTCTAATGATATCACCATAAAACGGGACAGCAACTAAACACGGAGTTAGATGAGGGAAGAAATATTTAGGGGAATAGGATCATAACGATGAGAGATTTCAAATCAGTAACAGATAACTTTAGGATACGTGATCCAATCGGAAAGGTAATCTCATTATGAATGGAATCCCACTGTATAACAGGAATCTTTTGCAAATATGGTGTCAGAAGAACATTGCTAATAATACCTAGGTAATTAAACATAAGGGGCAGAATTGGAGTGACACAATTTGCGTGCGAGCTACCAATTGAAAGATACGGGGGAGTATATCTACTCCTTCTTGTTGATCTTCGATAGACAGAGAAATCAAACGAAGAACCTTAGTTAGTAAGCCGTCGAAAAGGGGTGGTCTCTACGGGGCTCGACGGACGAGTAGGGTCGCGGGTCGCAGACCTGACCACGTCACCTGAAACCGACAACTCCTGGCAGGCAATGCCGAAGTCTGATATGTTAGGTGTTAGGGGCTAGTCACATATGATTACAGTCGCTTTACGGATCTTAGACAAAGCATCTTACATGCATTGTCGATGATGAAAACCAAAATACCCGTTGAGGGTCGGGTAAATCCGAAGCGACTGTTTCGTCTCCCTTATTTTACTAGCAACACCATTGAGGGGTGCCTGTTTAGGGCCAGGAGCGCCAGTACGGATTAGCAAAAGGAACCGCGAAGAACGCAGCGGACGCCTGCTCTGAGGAAACCTTCCAGGGGGTTTTCCCTAGGTAGGTCATTGATGATCCCCCGCATAGCGGTGGTCCTAACCATTGAGACTCGTATGCTTTGCCGGGGTAGCGCCCAAGTGGTAGCGGGTTGTAGTAGGGAAATTCCACCCCTCCTTGTGAGGTGAAACTTAGTGGGAGGCATCATCGACTTTCTATCCTGGATGCCCAGGTGGCCGCTTCAGAAGCTACCGCTCCGGGGGGGGGGTTCCTAGCTGGCACTACCTTTTCTGGGGGAGGGGGCCAGATAGCTGAGAGGGTCTTCCATGAAGACCCATGAAGAGCAGTAGGCTCGGGGCTTCTGATTTTCTTCCACATGTAGGAGCATTAGTTAGTAAGCATATAATCTATAACACACCCACAGCCAATTAATGGCCTCAATATCAAAACGAAATATTTTGATTGGTTTTCAAAATGTTCAGCAAATTTTTTAAAAATTACAAACTCGCTAAAATAAAAATTAACTACATATTTACTCAGTGACAGTTTAGTTCATTTAAAATATATTTCTGTAATATTTAAATTTTTTTACTCGATAAGAAAAATAAATATGATTAAGTTTCAGTAAACCCAAAAAAATTATGTTATTTAGCTTAATCAAATTGTACATCACCAATACAAGTATTTAAGTGTCTTTGGTCTATTGAAAATAATTTTTTAAAAAAGAGACAGTTTCAAATGAGCCGGGACACATATTGTGTGTTGATATAATGTATTTTTGTTTCAAAGTATTTGAAGAAATATTTTTTTAAAAGTATAGCCTTTTCAGCAGTTTAAAAATAAGCAAACAATGAGAAATCCCAGGATTTAAGAACCAGAAAAACGATTTCTAGATTTTATTGAAATAATTTATTCAGTTAAGAAGAACTATTGTATCTTGGAGATATTGTAGCTCATTTCAAGAAGCAGCCTCACAAATTTTAAAATGCTTTAAAATAAAATATTAAATTTCTTTTCATGGTCCTCTAATGACAAATGTTGCCTGTCCTCAACATAAACGAACTGCAATAGTGAGAGAAAAAAAGGCTGGAGGTAAAATCCAATGTTAAACATTTAAAAAAAAATTGTCAGTTGTTTCAGAGCATTAAAGGAGTCAACCTTGAAGAAGTTTCTAGCACCACTTGCAATGGCCAGGAGTTAAGGGTCTAGCGCAGCCCCCATACCCCAGCGCTGATGGCAACCCCTTGTGACTGGAGACGTGGGGCAGCTTTTTGGGCTGAGAAGAAATTTGTAACAATTAAGGATTCTGATCAACACATTTGTCAGATTGAAAGAATCAACACATTTGTCAGACTGAAAGAATCAACACATTAGTCAGATTGAAAGAATCAACACATTTGTCAGATTGATAGATCCAACACATTTGTCAGATTGAACGAATCAACACATTTGTCAGATTGAAAGAATCAACACATTTGTCAGATTGAAAGAATCAACACATTTGTCGGATTGAAAGAAGCAACACATTTGTCAGATTGAAGGAATCAACACATTTGTCAGATTGAAAGAATCAACACATTTGTCAGATGGAAAGATCCAACACATTTGTCAGATTGAAAGAAGCAACACATTTGTCAGATTGCAAGAATCAACACATTTGTCAGATTGAAAGAATCCCGCTAAATTTGAAGTAATTTCTTGACAAATTTATTGAAATCGAACCGTCTCAAGTTCATGTCCATTTTAAATTTGAAGTGATTTCTTGACACATTTATTGAAATTGAACCGTCTCAAGTTCATTTAAATTCTAAATTTGAACTTCGTTATGTGTCAATGAAATATTTAGTACTAGACGACCCCGGCGTAGCATACGCCGCAGACTTGCTCATGGAGAGTGCAAAGAAAGTTGAGAAAGAACGGACACAAACCACAGCAGGAAGAAATCAAAACAACACGAGTGCACGTCAGTTGTTGTTGTTTTTGTTTTTTTTTGGGAGAGAGACTGCCAACTCATTGGGTTTTTTTCGACATTTGCAGGTGAAATTTGGTACAGCCCTTAACTTCTATGAAGTCAGCTGTAAAACGATAATCGGTTTAAAATCGGAGTTATATAATCGATAATCTGTTTTCCAACAAACAAAAAACACGCAATTAACAACCCAAAATATGAATATCCCTGGCTAGGATCGGCAAAACAAAGATTATGTTTAAGGGATGGTAGTAATAAATGGGAGGCAGGTAACAACAACCTAAGTGTGCATGTCTTAACGTTTAATCGCTATTTTTTTATTTACTTGGTGCTGCTTTTTGTGTATGTACTCTTACCCCACCCCCAACCATTCTTTGCACGGTCTATGATGAGCAAGTCTGCGGCGTATGCTATGCAATAAAGAGGTAACAGAACGGGCACAAACAGACATTTAAAAAAAAACAAAAAAAACACAATATACTCGCCGTGGCTTGAACCCAGGACCTTCCTCGCATGAGGCGGACGTGTTAACCAGTACACTACGAATCTCACGTTTTCTGTGAAGGAACAATGCAAGTGAAACGCAAGGGCCATTTTTAGGTCACCCCTCCACTACCTTCGCTTGTCAACCGTTAACTGTGTTTAGTTGACCCGAGGGAGGGTCATTCGTCTTGTTCTGTTGCACATACTTAAAACTTCTTGCCTCGCATGGTCTAACCACGAAGATAATTATATATAGAGAGATGGTACCTTAGTGTACATATTAAGGACTGACTTTTATTTCAGACTCTTACTGCTAAGTTTTTATAGTATTCACAATTTTAATTCGTCTTTTTTATGCGTTTGGGTGTATGCGGTACCGTTTTGAATGCGTTAAATCTTTATCACAATATTCACAATTCTAAAATTTCAAATTAGTCTAAATCAGGGGTCGGAAAACATTGGCTCGCGAGCCAGATGTGGGTCTATAGATGGCTGCATCTGGCTCTCAGACACATGTTGGATTATTAAAAAAACTTTTTTTCAGACTTGTTTGTACTACATATTATTTGCATATTTATAAAGGCATAATAATGTTATCTAATATATAAAGCTCAGTTGGTGTTTGTATCTTTCTATGTTTGTATGTTTGTATGTTTGTATGTTTGTATGTTTGTATGTTTGTATGTTTCACTTTTCGACTTTCTGTTAGACAATCACGGAAAAACCAAATGACGGACGGGGACCAAATTTGGCAGGACGGTTCCTTTTACCCTGAAGGGGGTTTGAAGTTAATTTTTGTAATTGTCCCTTTTGCCCGAATGCCGTAAATTAAATAATCAGAAAATGCAGAGACAAAGAATAAAAAATTTAACCTCATTTCTGTATTGAACAAATTTACGCGGACGTTCAAATGCCGTTCAAAGCGAGTTACTTTTGGTGACGTTTTTTTCCCCTAATGTCAATACTTTATTTTCAGCCGTGCGCATTTGAAAAAGTATTATAATGTCTAATTACGTTGTGCAAATTTTCGAGTACGCTTCATAATTTGAGCTGTGTAGTACAAAGAATTGTCATTTTCTTTACTGTTACTTTCTATATAGAGTCTATTAGATAGACACGTAAACATTTTTAATTACAACTGCCACACGATGCATTAGATGTAATTGTTAACACGCTTAAATTTAATTGCGAATTTGTTTTAATTATTTTCTGTTCCATAACTCGACATTTAATGAAAAACCTATTTATGTAATAATTGTGTCAGTATTTTTTTCAAGGCTTCATTTTTGGCGGTGCACGTTTTAAAATCTTTTATCGCCTGATTACTGTGCACACATTTTCGTGTACGCATCTTAAATTTAGCTGTGTCCTTTTAATATAACATTTATATTTTGTTTGTCTTTTACATAAGCTGTTGTCTTTTACATAACCTATACACTTATACTATTTAAACTTAGGCTACCGGACTTATTAACATAAGTAGATTAAACTAAATAAAGTGATCCTGAAAACGCTTAATTATTTTGTATTGCGAATTGAATATGTTATGTTCATTCCTTTGATGATGGATCAACATAGGCAATTTTTGAAATCGATTATTGTGATGGTTTGTCATGCATTTTTAACATAAAATTGATTTGTTTTTTTTGTTTTTTTTAAAATTAGGAATATAGCCTATTTTTTAAATTTATCTTTATTATCTTTATGTCATAGACGCTGTTGCCAATATTGTATTAATTACAATTGTGTTACGATGCAGTGTCGTAAATATATAACAGCTTTTTTAGTGACGACAGTGGCAGAGATCTTTTGGAAAAAATGTCAACAAAGCAGTGGCCTTTTTTTAATGGATAAAAACAAACAAACATAAAAATATCAACTGAGCTTTATATATTATATATGCGTTTAAATTATTTTATTTCAAATATTTTCACGATGCATTGTATTAATATTTTAAATGCAATGAATAAAATTGGGATTTTTAAAAATGTAATTCATAACTCGACATTTAATTAAAAACCATATATGTAGCGAGTTTATTTTATTTTGAAAGTGATGGCCTATGTCAAATAAACGTACACTTGAAAACTGTTTACTTAAGCTTTATATACACTATACATTTTAAACTTTCGCTACCAAACGTATTAACAAAAGTTGACTAAATTTAAGGAAGTGATCCTGAAAACACTTAATTAATATGAATTGCGAATTGAATATGTTTTTATGTTCATTCCTTTGTATTCAGAATAGCATAGGCCATTTCTAAAATTGCCTTTTAATCATTTTTAAGATGCGCTTATTAACAGACGGTTGAATCTTTTTTTTTAATGTATTTTATTTTTCAGATATAAAATCTGGTGTGTCTGTGTGTGCATTGAATATAATTTACAAAATATGATGCCTTATCCGAAATAGGGAACAAAAAAAAAGATTCCTTTTTGAAATTATACACATTTCTTATAAACCGTAAATATAAATCGTAAAATATAGAGACATAAAAATGTTAAATATTATTTCCCTGTTTAGACAATTATGAATACGTCAAAATGAAGAGTTATTTTGGTCCAGTACATTTACTTTATAACAAGACTTTATTTTATGCGGCCAGCTCTCTATATGTCTAAATATGGTGTGCACATTTTTTAATATCATTTTAATACGACCGTTTTTTTAAAAATAGTATTTTAGAAAGTACATTTATAATTTTGTTTATTTGCGATATGAGTCAATTAGCTTTTGCCTTTTAAAGGGATAGTGCCACATGTTCTTTATCTCATAGACGTGGTTACAAATATTATATAACTTACAATTGTGATACGATGCAGTTTCGTAATTATATATTAAATTTTTGAGTGACGAGGGTGGTAGAGCTCTTTCGGAAAACATATAAGTTATGTTAATTTTGTACAAGTGGGAATGAAATTGTAAATTTAGTTATTATGGTCGGCAAGAATCATTATTTAATAAGTCATATCTTTTGAATAGTAAGGTTATGTTAAAAGGCACTGCATTAGGTGAAAACAACTCACGCGGTAAAATGGCATATCTATGTTTCTCATAAGATTTTAACTAAATAATTAAATCTGAAATTTAACTTGGCAAAAATAAATTGTAATAACCATCACCTAATACTTGGATAAAGGGTCAGCACACTTCCGCTACAAAGTGCGGGTATTTTTCAAGTATATATATATATATATATATATATATATATATATATATATATATATATATATATATATATATATATACTTGAAAAATACCCGCACTTTGTAGCGGAAGTGTGCTGACCCTTTATATATATATATATATTTATATAAATATTTAAATATTTTTGTGTGTGTATGAATGTCCTTTATAGCTGTCTAAACCATTCACCCGATCGTCATGAAACTTTTCAAGACTGTTGAGTATGCTCCCGGGATGGTAACTATCACTTTTTTCAAAATTTAACATTCATGGGGCGCCGGGGGCCCATATCGTCATGTTTTGCTTATACGAGCTATATAAAAATTAGTTTAAGCTTTAGCTACTGTGTAAATTATTGGATCTTAACCAAAATGTGTATATGACAACTTGATAGCCAATATTAAAATACTATAGGGCACTTAACTGCTAATATTCAATCCTTTGGGCTGGGGGCCAAAAAATTCACATTTTTTAAGCGTTTAAGATTTTATTCACCATTCAGTCATTAACAATCTTGACAAATTATGACACATGTATCAATTATTATACGAATTGAAATGAACATATGTTTTGAACTTTATATCTTGCCCAGGATGGGCCCTGGGACCCTTAATGTCGTTTTTATCTTATATGAGCTATATAAAATATATATAAAATAGTTTCTACGTTAGCTACTTAGTAAATGAATAGATCTTCACCAAACTTTGCACACAAAAACTTGGTAGCCTATATTAAAATACTATAGACACTGCACTACTAATGCCAATATCTTCGTGGCCGGGGCCCCAAATATCCTTTTTTCGTATATGTTTAAGATATTTTTCCTATTTACTTTTTAAAGAGCTTGAGAAATATAGCCACAATAAAAATGAACTAAAATGAACAGGTTTTTGAAATTGACCTCTTGCACCGAATGGGCCAGGGCCCCTTAATGCTATTTCCCCCCTATTGTAGGTATATAAAAAGTAGTTTAAGAGTTACATATTGAGAAAAAAACTGGATTTTGACAAAACTTAGAATATAAAAACTTAAGAGCCTATATTACTATAGGGCACTGAACTCTTAATTTCCATTCCTTCGAAAAAGTCTTTTTACTGAACTTTAATCATTGTATTCCCTATTCAATTTTACACGATATTGAGGAATATATATTGAGTACAATAGATAAAAACATTATTAAGGGCCCCAGGGCCCATTCTGGGCAAGATATAAAGTTCAAAACACCTGTTAATTTCAATTTGTATAATAATTGATACATGTGTCATTATTTGTCAAGATTGTTAATGACTGAATAGTGAATAAAATCTTAAACGTTTAAGAAATGAGTACAGTGGCAATTTTAAAAAAACCTATAATATCACTCATTTTGGGGCCGGGGCCCTTAATATCGTTTCTTCTTTTGTACGCTATTTAATTATTTATTTATTTATCCGTTTGCTATGAAAATTTGATTTTTTTTCACACTTCCACGAAGATTTCTTCAGAATTATTTTTAAACATACCTCTCATTGGTTTCTTTAAATTTATTCCTTTTTACTTTGATCTTTGCAACGCATGACGGGTCTACTAGTTACAAATAATTCAGAGACATAATTATTTTCTTTTTTTAGTGTTGAAATTATACAAAATGACTTTCTTTTTAGTTTTAAACATAATATATGGCTCTCAAAGAATTACCTATAAAAATATGTGGTGTTAATGGCTCTCTCAGACAAAACGTTTCCAGACCCCTGGTCAAAGTTAACGGACGAAAAATGGCCGTAACGCTCAAAGCACACTATGATTAAATAAATTAGCGCTTGCAGCACTGTTTACAACACAAATACTGACGTCAAAGGTTCGTGCATTGTTTTGTTAATTTTAATCTGGAAACCAAAAGAGATGCAGCGACGCAATGTCAATTTTTGCAAAGTGGGGAGCACCTGACGTCTTCATCACATTTACGGCAAATCCAAGCTGGCCAGAGATCGTCGCCAACCTGCGACCTGGAGAACAAACATGCGATCGTCCCGATTTGGTAGCAAGAGTGTTCAAACTGAAGCTTGATTCGTTGGTGGAGGACATTACAAAGCATGGAATCTTCGGCCAATGTCTCGCTTTCGTGTACAGCATTGAGTTCCAGAAACGTGGCCTCCCACACGCTCACATCTTGGTAACATTGAGAGTGGAGGATAAATTCACCATGGCGCACAGAATTGATCAATACGTCAGCGCTGAAATTCAACCAGAATCAAGTCCGCGACTTCGGGAAATAGTCATGCTATGTATGATGCACGGTCCGTGTGGCTCTGCCAACTTACAAGCACCATGTATGGTCAATGGAAGTTGCAGTAAAAATTTCCCAAAAGAATTCAATGCCAACACAATTCACAACGCAAGTGGTTATCCGATATATCGTCGTCGAAACAATGAGCGCGCAACAGTCAGAGGCGTGCAAATGGACAGTCGCAATGTCGTTCCCTACAACCCCTATTTGACTCTCAAATATAGCGCACACATTAACGTCGAGGTCTGCACATCACTTTATGCTATCAAGTACATCACAAGTACATTTTCAAAGGTTTTGATTGCGCCAACATATCCATCATACAAGGATAAGTTACTTGGGCTTTTGACCTACAACCTCTATTTAACATTTCTTTGTGTACAGTTAAGGTAGTTTAATATTACGTATCTATCATACAAGGACAAGTTTGTTGGGCTTTTGAAAACAGTGGGCGCCTTAGGCACCCTTAAAAAAAGGGGGTGCCGCAGACGCCACGGCGCCGCAGCACAAACTAGTTTGAATGTATTACATTAATTTTAGGGTGAAATTGATATTCATACAGATAAGTTATGATATAGTAATAGTTTGCTTTGTCCGCAATATTAGTTAAAATAATTATTTACTTTTACTTATGTTTTTTCAGATTCTAGTAAACAGACTTAGGACTTCTCATTTTTATAGAATAACCACTTAACAATTTCAAAATAATTTATGAAACTTGATGCTATTTGGCAGTGTTTTGTTGATGAACATGCCTTACCAAAATACAGAAATATTGTTACAGATTGATTGCGAAACTTTGAGCAGCTATGGGATTATCCAAATTGTGTTGGTATCAATGGCAAGCAGGTCTGATTCAAGTGCTCCAAATAATCTTGATCAAAACATTATAAGTATAAACAATGTCATTCTATTATTCTTCAAGTTGAACTTCAAGCCTTGGTTAATACCAAATACTATTTTAAAGTGTTGATTTTGGAGTTTATGGTGCCAATTGACGGTGGGATTTTTCTTGAATAAAATATGTAAAATAAAATAGGGGTTGTTTCTCTTAAGCTAATTATTATTATAATCCAAGGGAGCTACCTGGAACCAATACAAAACTACCATATGTAAGTACTGGCGATTAAGGATCCTTTAAAGGAATATCTAATTTATCCATACACATGGTGAAACAGAGAATTTGAATTTACAACTTCAAGTATAGTTGGCCCTGTAAAGCTTAATACTTAATCTAGTTATTTGAAGATCCAAAACTACTACATGTAATACTAATATTGTTCCATTATATGTCACATAATTACATTTGCTCATGTGAGTGTGGGTATGTAAATGTCATGAGTTTCCAAAAATAGTTAGTAAATAATAAAATATAAAGTTATTGGATATAAATATGGAACATTAGTTGTTCTGTTTTCAATTATTTATTTAAAGCTTAATAAGCTATATAAATTATTTTTAAATTTTTAATGAATAATGAAAAAAGGAAATTTAATAATCTTAACTTTAACGTTCATGAATGATTATGAACACATCATTTATAGTGGATTTTTCATTGTGAATTA
The DNA here is from genome assembly GCA_944989445.1 of Ampullaceana balthica. Lineage (NCBI taxonomy): Eukaryota > Metazoa > Mollusca > Gastropoda > Lymnaeidae > Ampullaceana > Ampullaceana balthica. The sequence continues at coordinate 716,754 of CALYLW010001069.1, forward strand.
TTAATATTATTAACACAATTGTAAAAATAACAATGTTTCAATAAAATATTATTTTTCTAAAATGTATAGTTAAGTACTTGTACTTGCATCTTTATTTTGGGTTAGATGTTTACCCTGAATGCAAAAGTTTGCATTTTTTTCTTCTTGTATGCTCTTAAAATTTGAAAATAAATTTAGTGTAAACACTATGTATGATAATCCAATTAATTTCCAATTTTTTAATTCATCTAAATCTAAGTGTATGTGTAACATTTCTGTATACTCTTCACACTAAATAGTCCTATAGCTTATGTAATCATCAGCAAATATAACTTTTGCTATTGATGAGATGCTGTTGGGTAAATAATTTATGTAAATTATAATTAAATTAGGAGAGGGAGGTAGGGGGAACTAGAAAATGTTCTTGTGGAACTTAGGGGAGGGGGGTAGGGGGAACAAGAAAATGTTCTTGTGGAACTACTGAGTTTACCATTTTGAGTGATGATTTAGAGCCAATATTTTTTAGATACTGTTCTGTGCTTCTTATTAAATCTTGAATCCATATAAAAATAAAAATAATTTTACTTTCAAATGGAAATATAATGTTTTAAATTTCGAAAATCATGCATGAAAGTCGATTCTTATTTATTAAATGATCATTTACACATATAAAATTAGACGATGTGGTAAAACTTTCCGCCATTTTGTTGACTTTTGAAAGCAGATTCGCGTGATATCGCTGTAAAATCAAATTATTCGCGCGTTTACGGGCGTATACTGGCGTTTTTTTTCTTCAAATTTAGCCACGCACAGTATGTTATTGCATTTGTTTTTCAAGAGGTTTCAGATGCGCGTTCGCGCGTATACTAGAATGGCGAATTCGCGTGCAGTGGAGCCACAGCGTAACTCTCCAGAAAAACTGCCTCCTCACTTCAGCCTACTTCAAACCTATATACAGTCACTCTTATTTACCCTATCTCTCTTTTCAACCCAAATCCTGTAAGAATTATATCGCATTTTCTCACCTTCGCCTCCGTAGATTGTGTCAATCTAATGAGGACTTTTGGGAAAAGGCATTTTAAAAGGTGGAGTTTTTAAGACAGAGATCTTACACTGAACCTATACTACAATCTGCTCTTCAAAGAGTGAAAAGCTGCACTCGTGCGGAAGCCTATGTATCACGCATCTGTGTCAGTGGTGAGAGGAGAAAACTGGTTCTCACATACCATCACGACAACATCAGGGCCAAAGAAATATTTTTTGAAAAAACCACGCTATCCTCCTCGCTGACCCTGATACTAACAACATATTCTCCACCCCACCCCTAATTGTATCCATGAGGGACAAAAATCTGCGAAACCTTCTGGTTTATAGTTGTCTATGTATTCCTTCCCCCCCCTATCTGGGTTTTCAACCATGCGGCGTCGTCACTGTAAGACATGTCCTTTTGTTAACCAGACAGATTGTCATCCCTAAGGGGATATATAAGACGAGCTCAATACACGTGCTATGCTACGGGGTAGGCACAATAAAAATAACTTTATTTGGTTCTGGGTCTCAAATTCCCCTTAAAAATGTGTGTAAATGCATCAGGAAATTAGGGTAGCGATAAATCGAACACCTTTATAAAAATCATGTGTGTTTCGAGAAAAGAAAAAGTATAATGAATTTAAATATTAACCATCAATTTGGTATTTCTGCTATAATAATGCATGCTTTTCTCTATATAATCTATCAGAATAACAAAGGTCCTTAAGAGTTACAATAATCTAATGGGCAAGGCTCAATTTCTTTCACTTAAATCAAAAAATGAAAACAATATCTTTCCATATGATTTTTTTTGGTTCTAGGAAAAAGCTCTCAAAAACACCCATTCCATTTTATATTCTAAGCATGAAATCAGTTCAAGACGAATGAGATTTTTTTTAGCCAGATAATATATATGTGAATATTTATGTCTAGGGGAGGGTGGAAAATATGGTTTATTGGTTTAAAAGACACATTTTCTTTTCACATGAATAATTAAATAAAAATATATATTTATTTTTTAATTCTGAGAGATTGATTTTCTAATAAATAATTATGTCATTGTAAATGACTTCCCACTCTTTGCTTCTAATAGTAACAAAGAAAGAAATTGGCAGACACTTATTCCACTAAAATATTTAAGCCTATTTTTAATTTGTAGCCTTTTTTAGCTTATAAAATGACATATTTTGTAAGGAATAAATATATAACATATACTATGTAGGCATTTGATTTTAAATCAGAAATGTAAAAAACACACTTTATTTTCAAGAAAGTGTATACAGTTTAAAGAAATTGCCATTTAGTGAACCACATGATCTGCCTTTGAAATAAATATTTATTTAAAACTTTATCATAGTTGTATAATATTGCTCAAATAAACTCACGCTGTTGTCACAATATCAGTTGCAAATAGTTCATTTTTTCGCCAGAACACGAACTTCTGAAGCTCCAACGTATGTATATGTCGTGATATATCCGCGATATGTATTTACACTATATATATTTACACCTTAAAGAACAGTACAGTTTAAACCCGGAGTGTGTGTCAAGCAACCGCAATGTTATAGAAATCAAACCATTTTTTAAATGAATGTTTTTGCTTTCGTTAGCTCTTAAATACCTTTTCTTAGGATTTCCTTGTTTATGGGAAAAGCTCTTCAAAACATTATTTCTATTTCCTGTCTAAGCATGACCCTATTCAAACGAATAGCATATATTTTTTCTTTAGCCAGATATTAGTTATGTGAATATGTATGCTTAAGTAAGGTGTGTATAAGGTTCATTTGTTTTAAAGAAACATTTTGAATCGCAAGTTTTGGGCTTAAAATTTACCCTGCTGGTTTATAAAAAAGTATAAAAATAGTTGCTAAGCTATATTGTTTATGCCTCCCAGGGTTGGACGATATTATTGACTCCTAACCCCACCAATAAAAGGTACCTTTCGAAAGTTCAAAAAGTTGCCACTCAATACAAAAATAACTGTTCCACTTATTACCTACACTTTTAGGTCCGTGCATATAACACCTATATATTGTGGCGAGAAATATGTAAATTTATGTTTGGCGAGTTTGTCTAGGGGTATATTGTTAAAATAATCCTTCCCGCTCACAACGCATAAACTTTAGTGATCTCTCTCAATCGATATATCAACAGACCAAATGGTGTAAAAATGTAACAATAAATTTATTTACATAAATTTACACAATAGTGGAAACTGGTTCCAAATGATAACAGTAATACAACCAATTAACTATCCCTTCTTTGGCCTAGCTTTATCATCATCAAGGCTAATCCTTGTAACCGAATGTTTATGGTGTTTGTACTTAAGTGCAAGGGTCGTCGCGCCCCGCTCCGTGTGGCGGTTGGTTCTTAACGTTCCCTGATCAGTAGGTGTGATGAAGCGTTCAGCTGGGTAGTGCTGCCCCACACACGGCTCCGTCAGTGCTGACGTGTGTGGTTGGTTCTGCAGGGTCCCTCTAGCTGAATCGTTCGGGTCCTATAGCTCGGTAAACTGCTCACCTATGGTTCCATGTGACTTCGGTGATCACGGAAGTGTGAATGACCGGCTTCTATACGTATAGTGCGTTTACAAGTATAGGCTTCGACATACGCAGTGTGCGCTTGTCGGCATCAGTTTACGTTAGACGTAATACTGGTAACTTTGTGGGTTGTCCTCCTCAGGTTCCCGTCGATGGGTGCAGGGCTGAGGTAGGGTTTCAGTCCAAGTCGCTTGGAACAGTGGTGGGTACAGCTCTTGGTCCTGAAGGTTAACGACACTTGTCCCGGTACTGGCGGGTGCACAGAAACCAGACTAAAAATAGAAAAAACGTATATGTGTAGTTTTTTCCACTTTGTCTGCTTTAATCCATCCTTCTGGCTGCCGAGCCTTCAGAGCAGGCTGCCAAAAGGGAATTAAAATAGATTCATATAAACAAATTAGCATTTAATATATTTACACAACACGATAATGAAATTAGGATCTCATCTCTACCATCACGGGCGCAGCTCTAACTGGCTGACACCTCGTAAGTGGAGTGAGGTACAAAATATAATAATATTATTCACTACACGCAAATATAACTTGGTCCATCTGTTTGAAGGAGCGCGTGTAGTCATAATTAAGAAATAAATGTAGATATTCAAATCTCGCACGTGGCCCCGTGCGGAGATCATGAGGTTAACACATTTCAATGATTTCAGCATAGCATTCTACATGGGTTGACATTTAGATAATTACATGAAATATATATACAAATACGAGGGAACAAAGCTGGAGTTCAACTTACATGGATTCTGGCTATAAAGCAATTTCAGCTCACTCGCTGCAAGGATGTAAGCGGGTGTAGTGTAATGATCTAAGGTCACACAGACACTAACCTCGGCTGTCGTCTTGGGCGGAAAAAGAGGGTGCTATTTGGTTTGCCTGCCCTTTATACCCGATGGGTAACATATTCATCCCTTTTCTGATTGGCTGTTACTTGTTGTATCTCAGTCATGCAACCGTGACCTGTCGCATGATCCCGGGGCATACCTAATCAGGTCGGGTTGCCACATTGTTGACCGTTTCGGGTCAGACAATAGTGAGTTTTCCTTTGTTCCACACAGTTCCCGTGCGCAGATGAGTTTGACTCCATAAATTTCGTCACATATATATAATCAACTTTCGTCTTTAACAGTACCGACCTTTTATTTTTTCAATCCATCGATTTCTTTGGGGCTGTTTATGGAGCAATCGTTCCAAAAAAAATGACGTAACCTATTTAAGCACCGAAGAAAAATAATCTCCGACCTATTCACATATGTGAATATTTATGCTTAAGTAATGTGTGTATTGGGTTTATTTGTTTTAAAGACACATTGGAATCGCAAGGTCTGGGCTTAAACTTTACTCTGCTGGCTTAGTTTAATTTATGCAAAAAGTATAAAAACAGTTGCTAAGCTATAGTGTTTATGCCACCCAGGGTTGGACGATATTATTGACTCCTACCCCTACCAATAAAAGGTACCTTTCAAAAGGTCAGAAAGTTGCCACTCAATACAAAAATAGCTGTTCCACTTATTACCTACATTCTTAGGTCCGTGTATATAACTCCTATATAAAATCCAGTTTCGTCTTTAAGTGTAACGATTTTTTTCAATTCATCTATTTTTTTGCGGCAGTTTATGGTTCAATCGTACCAGGAAAAAAATTCACGTAAACTATTAAAGCACCGAAAGAAAATACCTCCACATAAAAAACATTTGCATTGCCTATCATCACTAAAATTACGTTCCCTGTACATTAGTCTATTTATCAATTTAATTTACCCATCACGTTTAGCGTTATTATACAAAGAAGAATATTAACAGTGGCTAAGCTACAGTGTTTGGTTGGTATCTGATTTTACTCATGTGCCTTCTATCTCTAATGCATATACAAAAGATTTGTATTTGATTATTTATAACAATATTTTGAAATGTCAAATACACAAAGTAATTGAATTTAAGCATATATAATTATATAACGAAAAGTGGTAAAATGATACTGTGTATTGTTTAATAAAGAAAATAATAGTCTATAAATATTGTTAAAATATTACACTTAAGAAAACTATGACTATGGTTTGTAAACAAAACGTAAGGTAGATTAACGTTTAACAGAAATGTAGACATCTGGAGAGAGATTAAATCTTATACATTTTTCGAACGGCTGAATAAAATACAAATATATAAAGAAAACAGTGTAAAGCTGTAATTATTAATTATTTAATTTTAAATTTAAAAAAAGATATACTTATTCTTGCTAGAGGCGCAACAAATAAACCGGTTCATCACATTTAGTTGACAACAAAAACAAAAAGAAAGAACACACACAAACTCACTGATTCACACACAACAAAAAAAGAACACAAACACACTCACTGATTCACACACGTGCACACGCATACGTATAAACACATACAGCGGGATATTAACATAAAAAAATCACATTAAAATAACCACGGCACTTTTTACTTTGTTTCCTTATTACAAATTAATATAAGCTCAAACTATTACGTCACAATATTTTATGGCGAGAAACGCCTTCTTGTTAATCTTCACAAAAAAATGTTTATTATTTTTACGTCTTAATTTTCAATAATTTATTTTATTATCGGGAGTAAGCCCGCGTAGGGTCTTCCCACTGACTTACTGACTGACGGACGCGCCTTGGCGCAATATATATATGCTAAGATTAGGAATGGCGTTTTAGGAATGCAGCCATAATGTGGTCTACACAAATGTGTAAGCGCTGCCCTTTGAAATATATAGGTGAGACCTATCCTGCCGTATCGCAGAGCATGTACGTGCGATTACACAAGAAAAAAAGTGTCCCTTTCTCCCTAAAGTTCAATGGGCGTGACCATATGGGCGTCCATGACATTTCTGTCACCGCCATGGTCTCTTGCACAAACACACCCAGCAGTGTCAGTCAGGAGAATAGACTAATCTAAGAGTATGGGACCCTTGCATCACATGGGATGAATGTAGTGTTTGTGCTGACAACCTAATTGATTGGCCACACACACCTTCTCCTATAATAAGCTCTGTTCTCCTAGACTCTTTGGATTACACCGTAGCTAAATGTTTATTTGTCATTTCTTTATGTTTGTTTTATTTGTGAACTATTTGTTCGTGGAAGAAGGCTCTGCCGAAACGTTCACTGTTGTGTTACGTCCTGTCAGGTTCACTCATACCCTGTTTATAAGTTATCCATCTATTACTATGTAAGCCTGATAGGATTCTCACACATATATTGTTATCGAATTATCCTGGATCGAATAGTCCGTGTTCGAACAGTCCGTGGTCGAATCGATCGGGTCGAAACGTCCTGTGGTTGAATCGGCAGGTTCGAACGTTCAGGGGTTGAGTCGTACTGGGTCGAAACGTTAGAAAACGAAATATTTAAACATTAGATAGTAGCACAAAGCGCAAGGCAAGAGCCAAGAAACCAAATCGTAAAACTTAATGACTTAAGAAAACTTTCACATAAAAGATAACAAGTATTACGTCGCATACTTTTTCCCCACAAAGATTTTTATAGTCATAAATCTGTTTTTAAAATAGAAAAAAGACACAAAACTATGCTACGTTGTTTTAATTTAATCAATTTATTGAAAATAATTAATATTTAAGTAGATGGCTTGTTTTATTAAATTGCGGTTATAATTTTAAAAAGTGGATCAATCATTAAAAGAAATTAATAAAAAAAATTAAATAATTCGAATTTCTTTGCAAAGACTTCTCTTGTAAACTGTTATTTTACCGTCTCTTTACAACCTGTAATAGTGAAAAAAGAATAGTATGAAATGTTAAATGCTTCAATTTTGAGGAAATTATATGGTAAACATGCAGTGGGATATGAAAATGAGCGCAAAATTATTTTTAACAATACGTATCTAGCACCAAAAGTATCACATACTATATTTGTTTTATTTGTTTCTAATAACAGGGCTTGGACATGCTTGTTGGGTCACAGATGTCACAATTTGTTTCAGAGCATCAACGTTGTCAGCTTTGAAGACATTACTAGCCCCACTTGCAATAGCAGAAAGCTCAGAGTTTACAGCAGCCCCAATACCCACAGCTTTGATGGTAATCCCTTGACCTTTAATAAGTTCGGCAGCTTGTTGGGCTAAAAACAAAATATTAAAAGTAAAAAACAGGTTATTCAAAAAAATCGAATGAAAATGATTGGTAGTAAAATAGATCAAGAAAAAAAAAGCAGCTTTATATTTAAATTGGTTGATGGATCGAATGCTTACAAAAGTGTCGATGCTGCACTTTAAGATACAGAAAGTTTATTTTAATTCCAAAGTTAAACAAAACGATCACCCTTTCTGGGAACACACCTGTCCGAATGTTTGGAATTTAGTCATGAATATTTAATTGCATCACGGAAACATATTTTTGATCATGTTATCTGCAGTCTAGGAAAATAAACTAACAGAACATATTGACAGTCCTCATCATTTTTTAAAATAAAAATGCAATTTTAATGATGATTTAAAAAATAAATTGTTTGACTTCTCCCCTTTTTTCTTTTAAAAAGGTTTTAATGTTAGTCTATATTTCGTTTTACTTAAATCTCAGTTTATGGGCAGTTGGCTATTATTATTATTTTTTTTTATTACTTTTTTGTATACATGGGCATTAAAGGTTGCTCTTAAAGTTACGCAGAGCAATATTTTAAATTTTATTTAGCTAATGAAAACTTATGAAATGCTTTGATTCTTAACTTTTAAGCACACAATAAATGTTCGTATAAAGTATAACTACATAACCTTATTCATTTAAATTCAGCTGTAATTCAACTTGTGTAACTAAAAAAAACTTTCTTTTTTCTTAAATAACACATTGTAATGTTAAGAGCCAGGAATTCCGAAGATATTAAGAAATCATCAAAATACTAGATATATGATAAATTAAAATAATTATTATCAAGAGCAGTTCTTTTTCAGTGGGAACTCATGGGAACTGAGTTCCCATACCTTTTTTTGGCCAGATTCGTGTATATTTATATAACTATAAAAAGTATAGACTATTATAGTATTTTCTGACATAAGTTAAAAAACAGACGTGAAATGAGTTCCCAAACATTTTTCGCTAGAAAAAATGACTGATTAAGAGTGAATTTTGTTTCAAAAAATGAATTTCTTCAACATATTGATTCGAAGAAATTTAATTAAAATTGTAAATAAATTACTCTTGGTCTGGTTCACAGATTTGCCGTCAGTGATTACGATAACAGTTTTTAAAGAATTATTGCGGGAACCAGCGGCAGTAGTAAACATTCCATCGTTGATGATGAGGTCCAAAGCTTTGTCGGTCCTTGTCCCATGGCCCTTATATGTAATAGCACTAAGATTCTGAAATAAAAATTTTTTTTAAAATTTACATATGATTTTGGCATTAGCTGCAGGACACATAAAACATAACAAAATCTTTAATATTCAAAAGTTGTATTTTTAAATCAATCGATTTTCTTATGTTGCATATTAGATAAACTAGCGAATATAACCGGCTTCACCTTGGCCTGTTTTATTGATCTCATTTCTTACCCCACCCAGTATGATCCCGTTGCGTCATGGGATCTCTTTCTGAAGCTTTAAAATGTATTATGTTCTATAAACCCTTATTCAATTTAGTTTTAAGATGTTTCGTAAAGGGGACCCACTCTATTCTTGAGGTTTTCTAAACAAAATATCATCCAAAAAAAATACTTTATGGCTAATAAATAAGTGTAAGTAAGTAAAGTCCTCTTTTTAGAGAGGGGGATTGTGTTGCTAGCACTAGGCCCAACCGCTTTAATTTTCTCCAACTGATGGGTGCCCATTGAGGGCTTGTGGGCTAAGGGAAATTGCCGTCGACCACCCTGCCCACCAATAAATAATTTCTAGAATATTTGGAATCAACACTGAATAAAGTGAATAATAAAATTATATTACATCCGTAATAGTACACTATTTGAGATAAAACTTAAAAAATTTCCATAATGTTAAGGGAAATCTTGAAAATATAAACTGTAGGATTTGCTAGAATAATTATATAAGCCCAAAATAAAGTGATAAAATTAATATTACTACTTTTGAATTTATATTCTGATAAGTAATAGGTAAAATTTTGAAAATATGTCCAATGAAAACCTCTTTAAAAAGAGTTTTAGAATTTAAATACATTTTAAAAACATTTTCAGACCATCCCGGAATCCCTATATACATTCCACCTAAGCGCGTCAGTGTGAAGCCGCTATGCCCGGTAGCTCTTGATTTTGTTTAAAAGTTGAAAATATAGACGCAAAAACATTATGATTTTTTTTCTGAGATTAACAGAGCGTGTGGTTTTTCGCGCCGTAAAATAATATATGATGTGACGTCATTGTTATTATAATAAATTGGGAAAAGGAAACAATGTAAAAAGAGCAATGGCTTATTTGATGTTATTTAGGTCAGGGTTGTTAATATTGCAATATTGTATTGGTATTGGTAGTATTGCCAATACTTTTTTAAGTATTGGGACGATATTGCAATACTTCTTGAAATTTGATATTGGTATTGGTATTGCCAATAATTATTTTTGATATTGGTATTGATTTTTAACCAATACTAAAAGCAATATTCAATAAATTCTCTACAACATTGGTTGTGAATAAAGCTGAATATAATAAATTTTTCTTTGCGGAAAACTGATGAAGCAAGTGTTAACTATTGAACAAAATTTGGTTAAAAATACACTGTCTAAATTAACCAAAAATGTTGTTATCGTTTATCGATGTAAGTGATATAGGTCGATTAATTACGTATTTGCGTTTTATTCGTCGAATGACCCAAATATTGGTATTGGTAAGGCAATAATAAATAAATATTGGTATTGGTATTGCACTACTGGTTTTAAAATTGTGTTGGTATTGGTATTGCCAATAGAGTTTACAGGCAGTATTGGTATTGGTATTGCCAATAATTTTTTTTAGTATTGTTAACAACCCTGATTTAGGTATATTATGGGAACTAGCACCGCAAGAGTGTATCATCTGTAGAAAAATTCTAACAAACATTATGGCAAGCTGGAATAATTTTTGATAAAGCAGTCTATTTTATACACGCTAATTTCAACATTAAATTGCATGAAATAAATTTATAAATAGAAAATGCACACGAACAGCGTTTGTTGCATGAATCAAATGTTTAAAAATGATGAGAGCAAAATCCGTTAATTTTATTTACACAAGTTTCTGCCAATTCGTCCTTCGTCATTGCTTGATGGAATTGAATTGACTGAAATAATTGTTAATGAGATGATCAATTTCTCATCATTTTTTTCAGGTAAAGTTTTATGTTATGTTTCATGTGAAAATAAAATGAGCCCTGCGCATTAGTTGGACGATTGCTTTCATGGATCGCCACAATGGGAAATAAACATTGAAAGGACTTACTGGCGCTTTTAAAGAAGAAATTGCGTTATATACAGTTATAATGTGTACTTGGGAAAGATTGAGGCTAATTGGTAGCACATTTATTTTGTGAAATTTTGAAGGGTATTTTTCACTAATAAAATCACCCAAATCTGGGTCGAACTAATTCTATCTTTGCCACTGTGAATAACTATAGAAATAATTGTGAAAAAATGATTTAAGTGCAGACGAATTATCAAATTTATGTTTCAATATAAGTTTTGATACACCCACGTCTATAATTAGAAGGAAGAAAATTTTTACGGGCTTATAACAACATCAAAATTGTATACAATTAAATTTATAAATAAAAATGCACAAGGAACCGCATTTTTTGCATTTAATAATTGATTTGTGATTTTAAAAAATGGCAAATATTGTTGATTTTTTTACCTTATGTGCTTATATAATACAAGAGAGTGTTTAGGACCGATTGCTCTATAAACTGACATTAAGGGAAGCTGTATTGAAAGTAAACGCTTAGGGATTTTAAATAAGAAAATGCAATATGTATAGGAATTATATACACTGGTGTACGAGTGAGGCTAATAAGCGGAATCGTTATTTTTATAAAGAGGGCAAACTTTGTGAACTATTTGAAGGGTGCTTTTCATTTTTAGGGGCAGGAGTTAATAATATCACTGAACCCTGGGTTGCAAAACTATTTCTTTACCACTGATAATATCATTTTTGCAAAGCTAAGCTAAATCAACGGAGTAAATTGTAAGCCCAAACCTTGCGACTCAAAGTGTGTCTTTTAAACAAATAAACTATATTTCCAAACCTCTCTACCCTAGGCATCAATATTCACATTAGTATTATATTGCTCAATAAAACATATCATATTAATCCTGAATAAACTCATGCATAATCTGTAATGGAATGGATGTTGTGGATTTATGGGAATGATAAAGCATGCCTTAAAAAACAAAACCAACAAAACAAATTTAAATATTAAACATTTATTTTTTTAAAATGTGTAATATTGGTGTAGAATAATGCCATGGCATGGTATGTGCTTCGGTTAATAACTGCAGATTTGTCTATGGTGTAAGTGTGCGTGTGGTTATTTTTATGTCTGCTAATGTTGCGCCTCTAGCAAGACTACAAGTATTTATCTTTTAAAACCATTTATATTTGTTTCAATTTACGTCTTGACAGTGATTTCCTTATTGTTATATATTATCGGTTTTAGCATCAGAAATAAATTATATTGCAAGCTGGTATGATTTTTTGATAAAAAAGTCAACTTTATGCAGGCAAATAACTAACTTAAATTCCCTAAAATTAAAATTATACGTAGTGAATATATATAGCGTATTCTTTGATATATGAAGCAAGTGATTAGTAAAGAAAACAATGAAAGTTTTTGTTAGGTTGGAGATTTATTTAACTCAGGTGCTTAAATAGTGTACTTAATTTTTTTTTCTGGAACGATTGCCCCATAAAATGCCACAAATGATTATAATAATGAAAAAAAAGGTTCACTAATGTTAGATACGAAAATGGATTATATATAGGGGTCATATGCACGGGGGTAAGAGTGTAGCTAATAAATGAAACAGTTATTTTTATATTTTTACATTGAGTGGCAACTTTCTGACCTTTTGAAAGGTATTTTTCATTGGTGGGAACAGGAGTCAATAATATCCTGGGTGGCATAAACACTATATCGTAGTAACTGCTATATACTTTTTGCATAACTTAAACTAAACCATCAGGGTAAATTTTAAGCCCAAACCATGTGATTCAAAGTGTTTCTTTAAGTCTCAGAAATAAATACAAAGAAAAATAATCCGTTTATTATAGTGGAACAAGTATCAGCCAATTTAATGCTTTGTTACTATTAGAAAAAAGAGTGGGAAGCCATTATAAATGACATACAATTTATTAGAAGTTCAATATCTCAGCAGTTTTTTTAAAAAAGCAACATTGTTTAAGTTATTATTTATGTGAAAAGAAAATGTGTCTTTTAAACAAATAAACGTTATTTTTCCATTTCCCCAGGCCTCAATATTCACATAAATATTATCTGGCTCAAAGAATTATTCTATTCGTTTTGAACTTATTTCATGCTTAGACAATAAAATGTAATGGGTGTTTTTGGAGAGCTATTTCCTAGAACCAAAGGAATTGTGTGGAAAGATATTGTTTTCATTTTATGAGTCATGTGAAAAGAAATTAAGCCTTGCCCATTACATTTTTGTAACTGTTAAGGATCTATGATAATCTGGTAGAGTATATCGAGAAAAGCATGCGTTATTAAAGCAGAAATAAAAAAAGTTGATGTGTAATATTTAAATTAATCATAATTTCTATTTTCTCGACACAGGTATCGTGATTTTTATAAAGAATGGGTTTGATTTATCACTACCCCAATTTCAAAATGCATTTACACTCATTTTTAAGGGGAGTTTGGAGACCCAAAACCAAAAAAAGGTTATTTTTTAATTGTGCATACCCCGTAGCATCGCACGGGCATTTCGTTCGTAAAGTAAATAATTCGATTGTTTGCCGGGGTCGTAATAGGGAATTCCACCCCTCCTTGTGAGGCCAATTTATTGGGAGGCATTTTCGACTCTATGTCCTGGATGCCCTGGTGGCTGCTTCAGAAACGACCGCTTTCGGGGGGGGGGTTCTCAGATGTTACGTCCCTTTGGGGGCCAGATCGCTGAGAGGGTCTTCAGGGAAGACCCATAAAGAGCATTAGGCTCGGGGATTCTGATTTTCTTCCACATGAAGGCTCACTACTTTGAAATCAATTTACATTTAAATACATGTTTCATCACAAAAGCAATTATTACGAACTTTGATTTGAGTTTAATTTGTGTGTAACCAAATTTTAGTGTTTAAAGTTATTGTAAAGTGTCCATATTGGTATAAAACTTGTAAAATGAGTTTGAGTTCAATGGCCAGTTCTTTGACCAAATCAGTGGGTTCACCATGGGGACTAAAATGGGACCAAGCTATGCTTGCTTGTTCATGGGCCATTTCGAGCACAGAGTGGAACAAGAATACACTGGTCGCCTCCACGAATTTTATAAGAGGTACATTGATGATGGCATTGGGGTCACTCATATGGAGATGAGTGAACTTGACACGTTCATCAACTTTGTTGATTATTTCCATCCCTCCATTAAGTTCACTCACACAATTTCCGAACTATCGGTTAACTTCCTGGACATTACTGTAACTCTCCAGAAAAACTGCCTCCTCACTTCTGCCTACTTCAAACCTACGGACAGCCACTCTTACCTACTCTATCCCCTCGTCTCATCCCAAATCCTGTAAGGATTCTATTCCCTTTTCACAACTTCTTCGCCTCCGTAGGCTGTGTCAATCTAATTAGGACTTTTTGGAAAAGGCGTTGGAAATGGTGGAGTTTTTTAGACAAAGGTCTTACCCTGAAGCTATACTTCTATCTGCACTTCAGCGAGTTAAAAACTTCACTCGTGCTGACGCCTTTGTATCACGCTCCAGTGATAGTAATAAAAGAAGCAAATTGGTGCTCACATACCATCCTCACAACATCAGAGCCAAGGAAATATTTTTGAAAAACCGCACCATCCTCCTCGCGGACCCTAGAGACAAACAACATATTTTCCACCCCACCCTCTCATTGTATTCAGGAGGGACAAAAAATCTGCGAGACCTATTGGTTCGTAGCCGTCTGCTTATTCCGTCCTCCCATCTGGGCAACAAGCCATGTGGTCGTAATCGCTGCAAGACATGTCCCTTTGTTACGCAGACGGACCAGATTGTCTTCCCTAAGGGTATATTCAAGATTAGGAATGGCTATCTTTGTACCAGCCGCAATGTGGTCTACACCATTGTGTGTAAGCGCTGTCCTTTGAAGTACATTGGTGAGACGGGGAGGTTACTCTCCTGCCGCATCGCTGAGCATGTACGGGCCATTAAACAAGACAAACAGTGTCCTGTCTCCCGACACTTCAATGGACGTGACCACATGGGCGTCGATGACATGTCTGTCACCACCTTGGTTTCTTGTACAAACACACCCGGCCGGGTCAGTCTGGAGAATAGACTAATCCATGAGTATGGGACTCTTACACCACATGGGATCAACGTTGTGTTCGCACTGACAAGCTGATTGATTGGCCACACCCACCCTATCCTTTCCTATATAAGCTCTTACTTTTCTCTCCTTACTTTATCTCTACTGGACTACTTGGATTTTACCGCAGCTAAGTGTTTTTTTAATTACTATTTCGTTTTATTTGTTTCATTTGTGTACTATTTGTCCGTTGAGGAAGGCTCTTTGCCGAAACGTTCGCTGTTGTGTTACGTCTTGTCAGGCCTACTAATACCCTGTTTTTATATTATACATTTACCGAAAATGAAATACAGTATAACGTCTTAAACATTTCTTTTTAAAAAATTAGGAGTTCAATATATTATGTTATTTTAATATTGACCATCACGTTTTAGTGACTAATTTTGGTCATTACCCAGCCATTTTCCCCTAGGCATATGTTCAAAATATTATTTTTACATAACTCATATAATGAAAACCAATATATTGGCCCCTGACGACAAATAAGTGGGTATTAAGAATTACATTTATAATAGAAGTTGATATATGAAATAAAGTTTTTGTAAACTAATTTTGGTATAGATCCATTTAACCACCCGGTAGAAAGATTTTTAAAAAATTTCGTTTCCTTAAAGGTATTTAATTAAAAACAAGTAATAAAAGCTCGAATGAGTATTTAACCGCAATTTCCAACAAGGAATTTCCAATGTTTTATCAAGGAAAATAATTCTAAATTATAATAAAAGTTCGAATCAAATAGGTAATTCTGAAAAACAATATGATGTAATATCCCATCACGCTACATCACACAAAGATGTTGTCAATATAATGCGTACCACGCAACAATCAAACATAAGCATTCACAAAGCAGGAAAACCCTATAAATGAAATTTCAAATCAATAATTTTGAAACTAAACAAAACAATTGCTTTAAAAAAATGGTTCTAAAATTACGGGACCCAAACGACGAAGTATACGCCAGATTTCGCTTTGTCAACATTGTTCTAAATATTATTAGTTACTAGACGCCCCGAGGCGTAGCATACGCCGCAGACTAGCTCATGGAGAGTGCAAAGAAAGTTGAGAAAGAGTGGACACAAACTACAGTACGAAGAAATCAAAACAACGCGAGTGAAAGTCGGTTGGGGGTGGGGGGGGGGACTGCCAACTCATTGTTTATTTTCGAGACATTAGCAGGCGAAATTTGGTACACCCCTAATTTCTATGAAGTAAGCTGTAAAACGATAATATGTTTAAAATCGGAGTTACATAATCGATAATCGGTTTACAACAAAAACACCAAAAACCCCCCAAAAAACACGCAATTAACAACCCTAAATATGACTAACCCTCGCTAAGATCGGCCAAACACAGTTTATGTTTAAGGGATGGTAGTAATAAATGGGAGGCGGGTAACAACGACCTAAGTGTGCATGTCTTCACCTTTGCTGGCTATTTTTTATTTACTTGGTGCTGCTTTTTGTGTCTGTACTCTAACCCCCCCAACAGTTCTTTGCACTGTCTATGATGAGCCAGTCTCCGGCGTATGCTATGCGTTAAAGAGCTAAAAGAAAGGGCACAAACAGACATTTAAAAAAAACAATTAAAAAAGCCAACAATATATTCGGATGGGCTTGAACCCAGGACCTTCCTCGCATGAGGCGGACGAGTTAACCAGTACACTACGAATCTCAGGTTTTCTGTGAAGGAACAATGCAAGTGAAACGCAAGTGCCATTGTTGGTCACCCCTCAACTACCTTCAGTTGTCAACCGTTAACTGTGTTTAGTTGACCCGAGCGAGGATCATTCTTCATGCTCTGTTGCACATACTTGCAGCTTCTTGTATCGCATGGTCCGACCATGAAGAGAATTATATATAGAGATAGATATTATGGTTGGCGAGAAATTAACAAAATACTGATATTTTTCCTTTTTTTTTCCCCCAGGAAATTTAATAAACCTTTTTGGTATGTTTTTTTAGCCGTTGCGCATCTTTGAGACCTCCTTAGCATATATGCAAAAGACCCAAACCCTCTATCTGGTATGGTTCATTGTCAAGCTTGACAGAAATTTCGAATACATATACGCAGTTTTTCGAAGGGAATTTGCGTTAAAATAATTAATGCATAAGCGCCTAAACGGAACATGACGTTAATTTTAAAACACCTCTAAATGTCAATAAAGAAGATAATGTGTATATATATATATATAAATATATATATATATATAAATACATCTATACTAATAAAAGGCAAAGCCCTCACTCACTGACTGACTCTATCATCACTAATTCTCAAACTTCCCGTGTAGGTAGAAGCATGCAACTTTGGGAAGTTGTTGAGTTACCTCTCGCAACGACAATTGGAGTAAAAGAATTTTAAAATTAACATTCATGGGGGCCGGGGGCCCAAAAACTTTTTTTTCCTGATAAAACCTATATAAAATATGAAAATGACTAATTCTCCTATTTCCCGATTAGGCAGAAGCATGAAACTTTGGGAAGTTGTTGAGTACAAACCAGCAATGGCAACGGGAAAAAATATTAAATTATAACTTCCTGGGGGCCGGGGGCCCAAATGAAGTTTTTTCCTTATATGAGCTATATAAAAACTGAAAATCACAAATTCTCATATCTCGCGTGTAGGTAGAAGCATGAAACACTGGGTAGTTGATAAGCACATTTCCGCGATGGTAACATCGAAAAAAATATTTAAAGTATCACTTAATGGGGGACGGGGGCCCAAATGTAGTTTTTTTCTTATATAAAAAAGGACTCAGCACTAATTCTCCAACTTCCCGCGTAGGTAGAAGCATGAAACTTTGGGAACTTGCTGAGTACACTCTTATGACGATAATTTGTGAAAATGAATTTATAATGTCCACTCTTGGGTGGCCAGGGGCCCAAACGCGTTTTTTTCCTAATGTGGGCTATATAAATCTGAATCAAAACTAATTCCTCATATTCCCGTGTAGGTAGAAGCATGAAACTTTGGAAAGTTGTTGAGTACCCTCCGGCGATGGTAAGAGGTGTAAAAATTATAAAATTATCACTAACTGGGGGCCGGGGGGCCAGAAATGTATTTTTTATTCTTATATGTGCTATATACAAACAGACTCCTCATTAAATATCCTATTTCCCGTGTACGTAGGAGCATGAAACTTTGGGAAGTTGTTGCGTACCCTCCCGCATTAGTAACATATGAAACAAAAATTAAATTATATCCTCGATAGGATTACTTGAAGTGATTATTAATTATTTATTTTGGGGTCTCCTTCTGGACCAAGACAGACAGACAGAAAAGACGGTGAAGTTAATATACGTAGTATATCCATCATTATCAAAATTGAAATCATTTGGTGTTTTAAATCTGTTTTACGCGGGTTCTCAACGGTAACTAAAATCCTAATTTCCTCAGCGAAGCGAGGATATTTTGCTAGTATATATATAAAATACCAAGTATGATCAGAGCCTTCAATCGATGTATACATATATGCAACACACAGTCACAAACAATTACTGTATTTTATATATGTACATAATGTTATGGTAATATATTATAAAAATTATTAACACAGATGAAGCTAGAGGTTTTTAAAATAAAAAGACTTAATGATGATCTAAAAAACTTTTGCTTAAAAACATTTTTCATCTATAGCAAAACTTTAAAAAAAAATAATATCAATACCTTGCTAACGTCGGAAAAAGATAGATGGTCTTTAAGGTCAAAATATTTAACTGGATCAAAACTGAAAACAACAGCACCGACACGGACATCTTGCTGCTCGGTTGTCAAGTTTGAAGCCAAATCTACAGCGAAGCTGATCTGTTTCTGGAAGTTTGTTTGTCCGATACTACTGGAGGAATCCAAGACGTAAATGAGATCAACGACTGGTGTACAAGCTGAAATCAACGTTTAAAATAAAAAATGTGAAACTAACTTTAAACAATTTTGACTTACAACATTACATAAGTTATAACATATAGATAAACGTCAACATTTTATTATTGCATTACAAAGTATACATGCAAAGATTTTATATTTTTAAGTGTCTTTTTTTAAAAAAGAATTTGATACAATTACATTTTATAAAGAAGTGTCAAAGTCCCCAGCGTGATAATTGTTTTATTTGTTATCGATTTATTATTTTTTATTATATATTTATACATATTTATCATTGGTTTAAAGCAAACCTACTTGGTGGTGAAGATATTGTAGTTACGGGCCAAGGATCACTTGTTTGTGTCGCTGCATCCGCTGTAGATAAAAAAAAACAAAAAAACAACAACACTATTTGAAGTATTTTGACTTTGAATAAATTCCCTTTTCATTGTATTCTGTACAGTCAATAAAATTAAAGTTGGAAATATAATAAGGATAATAAATACCGTGAAATACGTACATCTTTAGAATAAATATGGTTAAGACATGATTGTCTAATGTTTTCCGACAAAGTGCTATGTATTTTCATACTTTTTTGCTCAAAAAATTAATTTCAGCTGAGAAGATATTATTTCTGAGAATGAGCAGAATACGGCAAACATCTGCCACTTGGTAATAAATCGTGTAGACACGTGTCATTATTAAAATGAAATTAATCTAACGTGGCTTTGAAATGCCGATCACATTGAGATAGCTGGTTTGTGAGACGGGCTGATGTTGTTTATCTAACCCTTACCCCTTCCCAGCCCAAATCGATAGTGCCAATGTCTGGGGGACAGAATGTAATGACATAAGGCAAGAACCTATCACTTGTTAGACTTGACCTTAATATCATTTGTGTGAATTATGCATGACAATCACAGCAAATCATGTAGAAGAATTAGGTTATCTGGGTATACTAAAAATTACTAGTTGCTCTCTGAATTATTTTCATTAGTAAAGCGGAATAAAAGTTTTTTTCCTGGTCTTTAAAATTCGTACAACTTACAAGCGCCTTTACATTACATAAAACTCAAATGTTTACATTTTATTATGATTTTTAAAAAAATAATTAAATTTTTAAAATATTTTGTTTTCATTTTTTTGTGAGTAAATGAACACTTATCATATATGTATTAAAATCATGTTAAACGTCGAAGCCCTGACTACAAGGTAAGAAATATTATTTATGATAATGGTTGAACGATAGCGTATTTTGGAAAAAATGATCCCCTTTTTTTTTACAAAAGGGATTAGTAAGGAAATGGGACCGAAAAAACCCTCCTACGTGAATGAACTTAATGAACTTAAGATTCAGTCCTCATAACCAGGAGTAGGTTAGAAAAAGATTCGGATCTCTTGCTTTTAAATGATCCGAGATAAGTAGACACTGTCGAAAGCAGCACTTATTAATGCTAGACTAAAGGAGCTACTACACAGTTCAATGAAATAAACTGATACTTTTAGTGACAATGTGGTACTCGTATGTCTTCAAAGACTGTTCTTCTCGTACGGACCACTGATTCCTTACAAGAAAGGGGCAAACTAGCGTAGAGTTATCTGATCCGTGTTGATCAGTATCAAATGGACAAGTCAGTGAACTCTAGGTCAGCATCAAAGATTATCAAATATGTGTATATAGGTATAATATATACCTATAAGATTGCACAGATGCCATGTCGCAGCCCAACACGACACCATATCGTTCGATGACTCAGCTGCATGTGTAGCCGTGGTGGACAGCCAATTTCTGAGAGCAACGCTTACAAACTGGACTTTTAAAGACTCGGTCATTACCATTTATAACTTTATGTCAATAACAAGTATAAATGGGTGGCCACTGGTGAAAATAAAACTGAATATCATGTCCTATATTTTCTGTGTTGAATCAACCCTACTTCGACTGTGTTCCATACTGAGTTAATTAAATCCTTTATGAGTTGGCAAATTCCTAAACACATTTTAGGCACTGTAATTTGGAACTGATTGCTTTTCTTTACATAATAATTCTAAACTCATTATACTTGAAGATGCATCAAGGAATTCGATTGGAAGTTAATTACTTGTGTGATGAAAAATGTGGGACTCTTTATGTGAAGACAATTTGCTGCCCCGTGTATACAGATAAACCCTCATTAATTCTATTTAACAAATTATCCATGTGCTGACGTATAATGTTAGGGTAAAATACAATATTCATGAGAAGCTGAAAAAATATATTAAAAAAATAATAAAAAATAAAGACAATTAAACTTACATTTTTCCATGCACATAAATGAAACTTCATATGTACATTGCACGTCCGCGAAATCTTTTCTAATGCTGTTCATCGCAATGCAGTAATTTAACGAAAGGGAATTAATTGGATGTGTTCCACTCAGGCCAGGTAAAGTTACTTCTGATCCGTCAGTCCACTTAAACTTGCCTTCATTGTCCAAGTCATTTGCTCCAATCCAAACTAAAATGAAAAATTGAATAGTATGGGTGTGCTTTTTTACTATAATTCATACTTCAAGGCTAACAGTGATAATAAAATTTATATTAAAAATGCATGGAATTCCAATGTGGGCTTTACGTATATCTTAAACATCTTTTGATATATATGAGAAAGCATGAGGTAAAGGTTGAAAAAAATGAAGAGTGAAGCTTGTAGAAAAGGTTTAGCTAGAATGTTTAGTATTTCCAACATACATTAACACACACACAAACACACACACACACAAATTGTCCCAATACATTATTATTTACACTTGCCTAATGAAATTGTTTACATATCACTGCCTGATTGGATAGTTTTTTTTATCAGATAAACAATATTTTGATTTTAATTTTGCAGATGTTTTAAGATGACAAATTATCTTGTTTATTCTTGCAACACAGATAAATCTGATAAAATATTCACTCATAATTCCTTGTAGTGCTTGGAAAAAGAAGCATGCTAATTTTCTTAAGAATTCCAATAAAAATTCATTGTACACTTTATTCCATAAACATCAATGAAAACTTACACAAAAGTTATTACAATATTCGTTTTTGCTCAGGATGTTAATTTTTATATCTAATATTATACATATATACTAGCGTACACCCGTCACAAATGACGGAAGCTTTCAGCTGAAATCTATTTATTTTATAAAAAATGCACTTTTTTTAGGGCGCATACGGCGCCGACCTTTATCAAAAGCCCAACTAACTTGTCCTTGTTTGATAAATACGAAATATTAAACTTTCTGAAATGTACACAAAGTTTTTTATAATAGAGGTTGCAGGCCGCCTACGGCGCCAGCTTTGTGTTTCAATTTTATAATTAACCACCATCTAATTCTCTTTTTACAAAGTTCCCTTTTCTAAAATTGAAAATATGAGTTAAATCAATGACTTCATATAATATTTTTTCACAGCGCATATTTAATGTGCACACCTTTTGGTGTATTGGTGCAGTAATTTGGTTTTCCCTGCTTTCTAAAATTAGTAGCGTCAGGACCGACTGACTTCCGTGACAATTGCAAATTATATAGTTTTATATATATATATATATATATATATACATAATTATATATAAATATACATGATTCCCGTTAGATGTATGGATGTAATGCTGTCAGGTGGCGCTTCGATCGATTTTGTTTTATAGTGATACTAATTTTAGAAAGCAGAGCTTTTTCCTAGAACCAAAGGAATCAAAGATATTGTTTTGATTTTTTGATTCATGGAAAAAGAAGTTGAGCCTTGCCCATTAGATTTTTGTAACTGTTAAGGACCTTTGTTATTCTGGTAAAGTATATAGACAAAAGCATGTGTTATTAAAGCAGAAATAGCAACATTGATGGGTAATATTTATTATTAAATTCATCATACTTTCTATTTTATCGACACACATATCGTGATTTTTATAAAGAGGGGGTTTGATTTATCACTACCCTAATTTCATGTTGTATTTACACTCATTTTTAAGGGGAATTTGAGACCCAAAACCAAATAAAGTTAAAATTTTATTTGTGCCTATCCCGTAGCATAGCATAGGCATTTCTCTTGTTATATAATATTGAGACAATGTACGTACAATAAAGAGCAATGGGGAAGTAGACTAAAAATCCAATGAGGTAAAAATATAATTTGAAAACATTCATAGCAAAAGAACTCATAGCTAAAGAGCCGGCTTAGCAAAGAATGGTATTTGGATTAAAACATATAGAGTGTTTCACACGCTTACAGAATTCATATACATATTTACCCTCAATTATGTATGATTGTGGCCTAACGCTAAGGGAAATCACTCTGATTTTTTTAAAATTGAAAATATAGACTTAAAATTATAATCATTTTGGTTTCCAGATTAACATTAACCAAACACGTTTTTATCATACAAGGACAAGTTAGTTGTGATTTTGGAAAAGTTGGGCGCCGTAGGCGCGCTAAAAAAGTGGGCGCCGCAGGCGCCACGGCACCGCAGCACAACCAAGTTAAATAATAAAAGGCGTATGTATCCACAAACACAACAAATCAAAACAAAAAAAAATATTTTTTAAAAATCCCCTTACAAAATAAACTAAGACTATTTTCATAAATAATTTACACATTTCATGTAGGGTCCTATATATTCATTGAATCAAATATCTACAATTTTGCTGTTTTACTAAGCGATGAAATTCATTGTTTAATTCTCTTTTCCGATGATTGTATTTTATAAATTTGATCACCCGCCTGTCTTTATTTCCATTATTAGATGATGGATATAAGATTTTTTTTATTTGTAAAGTTAAATATAAAATTCAGAATTTATGTGTTTTTTTTTGTTTTTTTTTAAAAGTTACGTAAAACAGAGATACAACTTTTTAAGGAAAAAAATTGCGTTTGGTACCAAGGGCACGATATGTGTTATCAGGGTTATATGTACTAAGTTTTGTTTTTATCTGTCCTTTAGTCCGGTGGCCTATGATAAGATTATATTAATTTATAAAATACAAGACAAAATGATATTACTGTATATTATTTTAACTTCAGTTGTGTCATATTTTGGTAAATAATGTTAAGGTATGAGTATGCACAATTAAAGCTTTCTATTCATATGAGAAGTTACAAACTTAATGGTAACTGACCGAGGGATTAGGCCAAAGGGTGGCCAGATCTGTAGTAGCTTAGAGCCATTTTAAAGTATAAAAAATTTGTTGAGAGCCTCATTGAAGCACTGTGGGTCATTAAACTTGGCTTGGAAATCTTCCAACAAGCCCTGTAACATATATTTCATAACTTGAATGCGAGCCGCTATGTGAAAATAGAAGAGCAGCATGTGATTCGCGATCCTCGGTTTGGCCTCGTTGGATTAGGATGTCATTAGTATAGAAAACAGAAACACAAAAATAAATGAATAAAAAATATTCAAATTGTTCATATTAAAGAGATATCCAATCGTATGTTTACATTATACACTCTTTGTTAAAAATTTTTATATTTTTGTTTCTAAATATAAATCGGAAACTTTTTAACCGCTCGCCCTCCCAAAAACTAACAAAAAAAACCTGAAAAAAACAACAAAAAAAAACAACAACAAAAAAAACAAAACAATCAATCAAATTATTTTTTACGATCTCACCACGTGACATGTATTCTCTTAAAGCAGTGTCTCACATCATTTCCTTACTATTTAAAATATACGTTTTATTAAATTATGAATTTTGAGGAACCATAAATACTAAATTGATAATTTCATCCCCACGTGTAATAAATAAACATAATCGACAGTTTTCCAAAAGATCTGTACCACTCTCGTCTTTCAAAAAGCTTATATATATTTATGACACTGCATCTTCACACAGTTATAAGTAATACAAAATATGTAACAGCGTATCTATCTATACTAATAAAAGGCAAACCCTGACTCACTCACTCACTGACTGATTCATAACTAATTCTCCAACTTCCGTGTAGATAGAAGCATGCAACTGTGGGAAGTTGTTGAGTAGCCTCTTGCGACGATAATTGGCGTAAAATAATTTTTAATTAACGCTAATGGGGGGAGGGGCCCAAAAATGTTTTTTTCCTAATATGGCCTATATAAAATTTGAAAATCACTAATTCTCCTATTTCCAGAGTAGGCAGAAGTATGAAACTGTGGGAAGTTGTTGAGTACAATCCCGCGATGGTAACGGAAGAAAAATTTTTTAAATTATCACTTCCAGGGGGCCAGGGGCCCACATAAAGTTTTTTTCCTTATATAAGCTATATAAAAACTAAAAATATCTGATTCTCCTATTTTGCGTGAAGGTAGATGCATTAAACTTTGGGAAGTAGTTGAGTACACTTTCGCGATGGTAACAGGCGAAAAAATCCTTAAATTAACACTTACTGGGGCCGGGGGTCCAAAAGAGTGTTTTTCTAATATTAAAACCGACTCATCACTAATTCTCCTATTTCCCGTGCAGGTAGAAACATGAAACTTTTAGAAGTTGTTGAGTACCTATTCACGACTAAAAATGGCGAAAAATAATTTTAAAATTCACGCTCACGTGGGCCGAGAGGACCAAAAGATGTTTTTTTTCCCTTATATGAGCTATATAAAAATTGAAAATAACTAATTCTCCTATTTGCCGGGTAGGTAGAAGCATGAAACTTTGGGAAGATGTCAAGCACACTTCCGCCATGGTAACAGGTGAAAAAATTATTTAAATTCTCTCTTACTGGGGCCCAGGGCAAAAATGTAGTTTTTTCCTAAAATAAGCTATAAAATATTTGAAAATCACTAATTCTCTTATTGTCCGTGTAGGTAGAAGCATGAAACTTTGGGTAGTTGTTAAGTGAAATTTCGCAATTATAACAGGCGAAAACAATATTTAAGTTATCACATACCGGGGGCCGGGGGCTCAAATAAAGTTTTTTTATAATATTAAAAACTGACTCATTACTCATTCTCCAATTTCCCGTGTAGGTAGAAGCATGAAACTTTGAGAAAATGTTAAGTACTCTCTCACGAAGAAAAATGGCTAAAATAATTTTAAAATTCATATTCTTAGGGAGCCGGGGGCCCCAAAACGCTTTTTTTCCTTTTATGAACTAAATACTATATGAAAAACACTAATTATCTTATTTCCTGACTAGGCAGAAACATGAAACTTTGGGAAGTTGTTGAGTACAATCCCGCGATGGTAACAGCCGAATTTTTTTAAAAATTATCACTTCCTATGGACCGGAGGCCAAAATAAAGTTTTTTCCTTATATGAGCTATATTAAAACTGAAATGCCCTAATTCTCCTATTTCCCGTGTTGGTAGAAGCATGAAACTTTGGGTTGTTGTTAAGTACACTTCCGTGGGGTCAACAGGCGAAAACAATATTTAAGTTATCACTTACTGTGGGCCGGGGGCCAAAATGTTTTTTTTTCTAATATTAAAAACCGAATCATCACTAATTCTCCAACTTCCCGTTTAGGTAGAAACATGAAAATTTGGAAAGTTGTTAATTACCCTCTCACAACAAAGAATTGCGAAAAAGAATGTTAAAATTCACATTCATGGGGGCCGGGGGCCCAAAAAAAACCTTTTTTCCGTAAACTGAAAATCACCTTATTCTCAACTTTCCCGTGTAGGTAGAAACATTAAACTTTAAGAAGTTGTTGAGTACCCTCCCGGAGTGGTAGCATGCAAAAAATAAATATTTAAATTATCACTCATGGGTGCCGGGGGCCCAAATGTATTTTTTCTTATATAAAAACAGACTCATCACTATTTCGCTGATTTCCCGTGTAGGTAAAAGCATGAAACTTTTGGAAAATGTTGAGTACACCCCGCGATGGTAACAGACAAAAAAATATTAAAATTGTCATTCACTGGGGGCCTGGGGCCCAAATGTATTTTTTTATATAAAAAGCTAATCATCACAAATTCTCCAACTTCCCGTGTAGGTAGAAGTTTGAAATTTTGGGAATTTGTTGAGTACACTCCTGGGATGGTAACAGGCGAAATTTGTTTGCTTAATTTCACTCACTGGGGGCCCGGGACACAAATGTAGTTTTTCACCTTATATGAGCTAAATTACAAATAAAAAAACTTTGGATACTGTGTAAATGTATGTAGACAAAAGATAAAAAGTTGATGGCCTATATTAAAATTCGTTAGGGAATTAAAATGTTATTTTTTCTATCTTTTGTTGCCTAGGGCCACTTATCTCTTTTTTGTAAAAGATTAAGGCGTTTTAACCATTCGATTTCACTCGATTTTTTAAAAACAAATGTTGACTAACAAATATATTCATCATAATCCAAATTGAAATAAGCTGTTGTTTTGAACTATAAATATTACACCCATAGGGCCCCTGGCCCTTATTTTCGTTTTTTTAAAGACGTATTAATAGTCTATGTATTTTATTCATCCCTCGGTAATTAAACTTTATGAAGTTTTTGGGTACTCTCCAGGGAAGGTTTCTGGCATTAAAATTAAATGTTTTAAAAACATCACTTATTAGGGGCTTGGAGCCCGTGTGCCATTTTTTTAACATTAGTTATATAAAAGATAATTTAAAAAATGGCTACTGGGTAACTGGATGAATTATTTACCTAATTTATTTTTTTTTAAATAATAAAATTTTATAGAGTAATGAACTTCTAACGTCTGTTCCTTCGGGGCCGGGACTCAAAATATTTTTTTTCGTAAACATTTGAAGCTTTTGAAATCATTAGACCTTATGAGATATGAACATTCTGCATTCCTTTTGCAAGAGTACCCGTAATGTCATTTTAGTACCCATTTTATTTTACACGACCTTGACAAATATTGTCAAACAAGTATTGTTCTCATGATCCAGACTGAAGTCAATTGGTGTTTTGAATTGTTGTGAAACGAGTTTTCAACGCTTACTAAAATCTTACTTCCGTATCAGAGCGCGGGTATTTTGCTAGTATAAATAAATCAATGTATGTATGTGTGTGTGTGTGCATGTACTTTTTAGCTGACTAAACCATTCACCCGATCGTCATGAAACTTTTCGAGACTGTTGAGTATGCTTCCGGGATGGTAAATGGCTCCTTTTTTCGAAATTTAACACTCATGGGGCGCCGGGAGCCCATAATGACATGTTTTCTTATATCAGCTATATACAAAATATTGTAAGCTTAAGCTACCGTGTTAATTGATGGATCCTAAATAAACTTTGAATATAAAAACTTGTCAGCCACTATTAAAATAATATAGGGCAATAAACTCCTAATTACGAAACCTTCGGTCCTGGGGGCCCAAAATGCTTTTTTTCTTAAACTTTAAGAATTTATCCCCCATTCATTTATTAACAATCTTGAAAAATAATGATAAATGCATCTATTATTATCCATACTCAAACAAACAGGTGTTTTGAACTTTGTGTTTTGCATAGAATGGGCCCTGGGCCCTTAGTGTCGTTCTTTGCTTATATGAGCTGTATTAAATAAAGTTTATGCGTTAGCTACTGAGTAAATGAATGGGTCTTAACCAAACTTTGTATTAAAAAACTTGGTACCCCACAACAAAATACTTAAGGGCACTGAACTTCTAATGTCAATTTCTTCGGGGCTGGGTGCCCCAAATGTCTTTTTTCGTAAAGGTTCAAGATATTTTTCTTTTTCACTTTTTAACGATCTTGAGAAAAAATATCCATGATGAAACTGAATTAAAATGAACAGATTTTTGAAATTGTCATCTTGCACCGAGGGGCCCGGGGTTTCTGGCATGATTGAATTTAAAACACACCACTTATTGGTTTCTTAAAAAAAAATTTTTTACTGAGATAGTTGCAACGCACGATGGGTATGCTAGCATGAGATACAAAATATGGCACTACCCCTTCAAAAAGGCAAAATCTCTTTAACCTAAAGCACCAATTAACTAAATTATAAATTGATATATGAAATGTACTTTATAAAATACTTGATAGAATCTAAAGCAGTCGTTTTTTAAAAAGAATACAAGGAAATGTGCGCACCGTACTTAAACAATAAAGGTTATAGAATTCCTCTGGCTAAAAATTAATTCATTTTATAACATATAGGACAAAAAATAACGTTTCTTTTTAAACTTATTTATAGTTGTTTTATTTAATATTTGAATTGTTAAATATTTTTTCCATCATTTATGGTTTAAAATAAAGTCCGGTAGCCAAAGTTTATACTTTATAAGTGTATAGATTACGTAACCTTTTTACATGTACGTTTTTTTGACATGTGTCATCACTTTCCACAACAAAATAAACTAACATATTAAAGAATTGTGTTTTTATTA
This sequence comes from Ampullaceana balthica, assembly GCA_944989445.1. NCBI lineage: Eukaryota > Metazoa > Mollusca > Gastropoda > Lymnaeidae > Ampullaceana > Ampullaceana balthica. The sequence goes on from CALYLW010001069.1 coordinate 745,947, forward strand.
AATGTCGAATTCTGAATCACAACAAAACAAAATTTGCAATATCATTCACTCATATTAACATACTAATTCTATGCATCGTGTAACAATTGTATTAATTAGTTTTAAAAGCACCCATAATATAAAGAAAATAGCAGTACAAAAGGCCAATACTTTGTGCCGCAAAGCCAAAACAAATATAAATGTTATAATATTACTAGTCTCAAAGCCCGCCCGCCCAAGGACGGGAATAAGTGTAGGGTGACCTGTGAAGTTCATGGATGCTTTGTTTTGGTAGTTGTCATGCTGGAGCGTTTGCAGAACATTGTCGTCGCAGGGCAAGGGATGTGGACAACAACAACATGGTTTGGCTTCCTTATGTCTCGTGAGACGACGGAATTTTCTGTGCTCCTGTGGGATTTACGCACAACAACAACAACAAAAACAGCAAAACAACATAAACAACAACAGCAACAACAACAGCAACAACAACAAAAACAACAACAACAAAAACAACAGCAACAAAAACAAAACAATAACAACAAAACAAAAACAACAACAACAGCAAAACAACAACAACAAAACAACAACAGCAACAACAACAAAACAAAAATAACAAAACAACACCAACAAAACAACAACTACAACAACAACAGCAACAACAACAAAGCAACAACAACCACAAAACAACAACAAAATACAAGAAAACAACAACCACAAAACAACAACAAATAACAACATAACAACAACAACAATAACAACAACAAAAAACAAACAACACTTAAAACTCTTTCCACTACCCCCCAGGACCATCAAGAAAAAAGCAGAATTGTCATTGGAATAATCGGCAGGCATCACTTCAAGATGGGAACAACATAATGAATTATGAAATAAAAATGCATCAAAAATAACTAGTTTTGAACCTCCGCGTAATATGTAAAATTTTCTCCGCTACTGATTGGCTGTAAGAGTCATATGTGTTTGAGGGACCAATCGCTATAGATGACTGGACAGAACGGACAGAAAGGACAGAAACTTGCCTTTTATTATATAGGATGACACAGCTGAATTTGAAATGCTTACACGAAAACGTGCGCGCCTTAATTTGACAATAAAAGATTTTTGAAAGCGCACCGCTCAAAATAAAGTATTGGAAACAAATACCGCACCAAATTGAAGTCGTTTTGAATGTCCCAATGAAGTTGTTCAATATGGAAATGAGATTTAATATTTCTCGCTTTGTCTGATATTTTAATTGATGGCTTTCGGGCAAAAGGGACAAAAAATGTATGTAAACCATCTGCAGGTTGAAAGGAACCGTCCAATCAAATTTGTTCCCCGTCCGTCATTTGGTTTTTCGGTGATTGTAGAACTTAGTGTCGAAAATTGAAACATACAAACATAGCCATATACAAACAAACAAACACCAACTGAGCTTTATATAATAGATACTAGCAGACCCGTCGTGCGTTGCCACGATCTCAGTAAAAATGAATACATTTAAAGAAACAAATTAGTGGTATGTTTAAAAACAATTATGCTAGAAACCTTCGAGGAACTGTTAAAAAAGTCCACGTTTCTTAGCAAACGGATAAATAATTAAATAATAAAAAGCTTACAAAAGAAGAAACGAAATTAAGGGCCCTGGCCCAAAATGAGTGATAATTTATTTATTTTTTTATTTCAATTGTACGTAAGCTATATTTCTCAATATCATGTTAATTTAAATGGGGAATACAATAATTAAGGTTCAGTAAAAAGGACATTTGGGGCCAACAGCGCCGAGGGAATGGACATTAGGAATTCAGTGTCTTATAGTATATTAATGTAGACTCTTAAGTATTTATATACTAAGTGTGGTAACAAATCCAGTTACTCTCTCATTATCTAAAGCTTAAACTGATTTTTTAAAAAGCAAATATAGGGGGGGGGGAACAACATTAAGGCGCCCCGGCCCCATTTGGTGCAAGATGTCATTTAAAAAAAAAGTGTTCATTTTAATTCAGTTTCATCAGGGAGATATTTAACAAGATCGTTAAAAAAAAAGAGAATGAGAAAAATATCTTAAACAGATACGAAAAATACATTTGGAGACCCCAGCCCCAAAAACATTGACATTAGAAGTTCAGTGCACTTAATTATATTAATATGGGCTACCAAGTTTGTGTATACAAAGTTTGGATATGATTCATTTATTTACTCAGTAGCTGGCACATAAACTAATATTTATATAGCTCATATTAGCAAAAAACGATATAAAGGGCCCCATGGCCCATTCAGGGCAAGATATAAAGTTCAAAACACCTGTTCATTTCAATATGGATGATAATGGATACATCTATCATTATTTTTCAAGATCGCTAATAATTAAATGGGGAATAAAATCTTTAACGTTTCAGAAAAAAGGCCTTTTGGGCCCCAAAGCCCGAAGGAATGATCATTAGGAGTTCACTGCCCTATAGTATTTTAATATTGGCGTCAAGTCTTTCTATAGAAATTTTGGTTAAGATTCATCAAATTTATACATTAGCTAACGCCTAAACTAATTTGTTAATAGCTCATAGGAGCCAAAAAAAAGAAGACTTTATTGGCCCCGGGCGCCCCATGGGTTTTAAATTTAGAAAAAAAAGTGGCCATTTACCATCCCAGGAGCGTACTCAACAGTCTCTAAAAGTTTCATGACGATCGGGTGAATGGTTTAGTCAGCTATAAAGGAAATGCGCACACACACACACACAAACTTTCATTTTAGATATATATATATATATATGTATATATATATATATATATATATATATATATATATATATATATATATATATATATATAGAAGAAGACATTTAGGGATTCAGGGCCCATCCTGTGCAAGGTATCAATTTCAAAAACATGTTCCTTTTAATTCAGTTTCATCATGGATATATTTAATATGATCGTTATAACGTGAATGGGAAAAATATCTTAAACATATATGAAAAAAGCTATTTAAGGCCTTCGGCCCCGAAGAAATTTGCACTAGAAGTTCAGTGCCCTTAAGTATTTTAATATAGGGTACCAAGTTTTTAAATACAAAGTTTGGTTAAGATCCATTCATTTACTTAGTAGCAAACAGATAAACTAAATTTTATATAGCTCATATAAACCAAAAACGACATTAAGGACCCAGGGCCAATTTTGTGCAGGACATAAAGTTCAAAACACCTGTTCCTTTAAATACGGATAATAATGGATGCTTTTATCATTATTTTTCAAGATCGTTAATAAATGAATGGGGAATAAATTATTAAAAGTTTAAGAAAAAAGGCATTTTTAGCCCCTAGGCCCGAAGAAATGGAAATTAGGTGTTTATTGCCCTATAGTATTTTAATATTGGCTGTCAAGTTTTTATATACAAAATTTAGTTAAGATCCATCAATTAACACAGTAGCTAACGCTTAAAATAATTTGTATATAGCTGATATAAGGAAAAACATATCGTTATGGGCTCCCGGCGCCCCATGAGTATTAAATTTCGAAAAAAAGGAGCCAGTTACCATCCCGGGAGCATACTCAACAGTTTCGAAAAGTTTCATGACGATCGGATGAATGGTTTAGTCTGCTATAATGACATGTACACAAACACAGACACACACACAGACATACTTTGATTTATATATATGTAGATGAAGCGTCCCAGGCCTATCAGTTTAACATATGACGTTCGAAAATGTATTCATTTATATAAATTTAATAACACATTTATTTATCTTTATTTCTTAATATTGTGTAAAATTGAATGGGGAATACAATATTAAATTTTTTAGAAAAAAAAGACAATTAGTGCCCCCACCCAAGTGGAGATGGACATTATGAGCTCAGTGCCCAATATTAATTTAATATAGGCGCTTAAATTTCTATATACCACGTTTGATCAAAATCCAGTTATTTTCTCATTATCTAATGATTAAAACATTTTTTATAATTATCTAATATAAGAAAAAATACATTAAGATGCTGCTGGACCCATTCGGTTCAAGAAGTACATTAAAAAAATCTCTTCATTTAAATTCAGATTCATCATGGATAGTTTCTCAAGATCGTTAAAAACAGAATGGGAAATAATATCTAAAAGAATACCAAAAAAGAAATTTGGTGCCCCCGGCCCATTCTGTGTAATATGTACATTTTAAACTGCTGTTTATTTTATTTCAAGTTCATCAAGGATATATTTCTCAAGATCGTTAAAAACTAAATGGGAAATAATATCTTAAAGAAAACCAAAAATGACATTTGGGGTCCCAGGCCCATTCTGTGTAAAATGTACATTTTAAAATGCTGTTCATTTTATCCCAAGTTCATCAAGGATATATTTCTCAAGATCGTTAAGAATAGAGTGGTAAATACTATCTTAAAATATATGAAAAAAGACGTTAGGGGCCCCCCGGAGAAATAAACAGTAAAAGTTCATTGTCCTTTAGTATTTTAATTTGGACTACCAAATATTTGTATACACATTGTTGGTTAAAATCCATCCATTTACTCCGTAGCTAACGTATGAACTAACTTTTATTTTTATCACATTAGCAAAAAACGATATCTAGGACCCTCGGGCCCATTCAATGTGAAAGATTATTCTTTAAACCTATTTTCATTTCAATCAAATTTATAATGCATACATTTATTTATATTTTGGAAGATCTTAAAAAATTGAATGGTAAATAAAACGTTAAGTAAAAAATACATTTTGTGCCCCCATCCTCGAGAGAAAGGACATTAGGAGTTCAGTACACCATGGAATAACTATGTAGACTTTTAAGTTTTTATATAAAAAGATTGTTAAAAAAGAATGGGAAATAATATCTTAAACATATTTTTAAAAAGACATTTGGGGCCCCCAGCCCCGAACAAATAAACACTATATGCTGAGTGCCCTATGTGATTTAAATATGGGCCTCCAAGGTTGTGTATACAAAATTTGGTTAAGACCCATTCATTTATTCAGTAGCTAGCGCATAAACTAATTTTTATATAGCTCATCTAGGCAAAAAATTGACATTAAGGGCCCCATGGCCCATTTATAGCAAGATAAAAATTCAACAACACCTGTTTATTTCAATCAATTTTATAATGGTATATGTATATATCTATATCTCTCAAAATCTTTAATAATTAAATGGGGAATAAAATTGTAAACGTTTATGAAAAAAGACATTTTGGGCCCCCAGCCCCGAAGAAATGGACATTAGGAATGTAGTGCCCTATAGCATTTCCAAATCCACTACCAAGTTGTTACATAAAAAGTTTGATTAAGATCCATCAATGTACGCAATAGCTAAGGCTTAAAAAATTTTTATATAGCTCATATAAGAAAAAAATCTCATTATGCCCCCCCCCCGGGCGCCCCACGAGTGTTAAATTTTGAAAAGAAAAGTTGCCTATTTCAATCCCGGGAGCGAACTCAAAAGTCTCCAAAAGTTTCATGGCGATCGGATGAATGGTTTAGTCAGCTATAAAAGACGTGCATACGTACATACATAAATACTTTGATTTTTATATATATAGATTATGATGTATTAAAAGCAAAATACATGTATCATTTACAATGGAACATGAAAATATATATTGATTTTTTTCTAGCTCAGGATGAAATCTTATAACAATGGTTTTTGTACTCTATACTTTTCAAAAAATGGAAAATTTAAAATCGTTTGCTGCTCGACAGGGATTTAGGTTTGACAATATACTAATAGAGTAAATATATTCTTGCCTGACTGCTCTGCAATAAATTATGCAATAAATCTTACTTGAAGTGGAAAAACTGCATTTCAACTTAAAAGCCGAATTCGAATGAAATAAAACTAACGTTAATAAATTAAAATGAAAACTAATAGGTGATAATGAGCAATTAAAACTTACAAAATTCATTACGGGAAATATGTAGATGAAGAAGATCATTGTCTGAATCAAACTTAGCGAGCATACCTCCTCCTGGAAGAGACTCACAGTATTCCTAAAATGGAAATAACGAATGGAATTTACTTTTACATACATCATCTTTTATTTTTAAAAAAAACACATTTATACGACATAGTAAGGCGCATACGCATAATAAAGAGTCTGTCGTGAAGGGGTGGCCTCAACGTGGCTCGACAGACGAGTAGGGTAGCGGAGTTGGCCGCAGCCAGAAAATGACACCTCCTGGCAGGCAATGCAAAAGTCTTTATTTATGTGTTAGGGGCTTGTTACATATGATTACAGTCGCTGAACGGATCTTAGATTGAGCATTGGATGTAATCCCAAAGCTAAAATCCAAATTACCAGTTGAGGGTTGGTTTCTTCCGAAATGACGGTTTCGTACCCCTCACTAGCAATGCCATTTAGCGGTGCCGGTTTAGGGCCAGGAGAGACAGTACGGAATAGCAAAATGTATTGCGAAGAACGTAGCTGGAAGCAATCTATGAGGAAACTTTTCAAAGGGAGTAAAATCTTGGTAGGCCATTGATGATCCCCCCCCCTGCCTTGCGACATCTTAATGATAAAGAACCGTATGTTTTGCCGGGCTAGCGCCGAAGTTATAGCGAGTCGACGTAGGGAAAATTATACCCCTCCTTGTGAGGTCAATTTAAGTGGGAGGCATTTTCCACCACGTCCTGGATGCCCAGACGGCCGCTTCAGAAGCGACCGTTTGGGGGGGGGAGGGCTCTCCATTGTTGAGTCCCTTAGGGGATTTACCGGGGAGACCCATTAAGAGTACTAAACTCTGGGGCTACTGATTTTATTCCACATTTACGTGCATATTAAGTGTGCTATAAACATTAACAAAGAAACGATTAAAAACATTTTTAAAAAATATTTTAATGTGAAATAAATCATCATTTTTAACTCATGTTTTAAACTATACTTTGTATGAAGTTTTAAGTTACATGACAATTACCCGAGCTTGCTGGAAAGTCTTAAATCCATCAATGTATTTAAAACATTTTCCTCTTAAAGACAAGTTGTCACTCCCGGAACAAGCTGTTGTTTGAAATAATATAATTAGAGCCTGAAGAGAAGTTTACGGGCTTTGTTCATTCTGCTATATTAAATATCATAAAGTGAAATATAAGTTTGAACATACACCCACACACATATCACTCTTGTGTGAATGCTACGGCGTAAGCTAGTTTACTTGAAATTTGTATTTCTTCGCAAATTTCTTGCGTGTGGTGGATGAAACTGTATATTTCAGTTGCATTCATTCCAAACTTATAATGTGATTTCCATTAAATTAACGTATTGTTAATGAAATGTACATCTAAAATCATATCAAAGAGAAAATTGAAATTCATGAAGACAATGACAGGAACGCAATTGGGTGATTAAAGATACAATGTATAGTAGGGACTTTCACTGATTAATATTTTCGGAATGACAATGATTTATTGAAATATACATTTCTGCCATTTATATCATCTCAAATTTACCGTGTTAGCTATTTCTGAAGAAAATGTCATAAAATAGAAACATTTATTATTCTCAATTGTACTTGATACACATGACTAATGGAACTATTCTATTGAGCTACAGCAACATGCCCAACACATACAACTCTTCGTGCTGATGTGTCTCATTAAAATTTACGAGGCAGCAATAATGTTAATTTAGTTCAGAAAATCAATAAGATGAATCTTTGCATTGCATGGGTTACGACGGGAAATAGATTTAAATGTCTCTTTTGTCACGGAACCTATAGGCATTATGCTATATAAGAAAGTTCAATAACAAAAATTAGATCCATTAAATATAATTGATTATACATTAATAGACTTTTTCTTTACGTCTGGAACATATAACAGGGGATGAAATAATTATGGTTTTAGAATTTAATGTGATATTAATTTATTAAAGCATACTGATCAAGTTGGTTGTCGTTAAGACAAAATCCATTAAAGCATATATGTATATAGATATATTCAGAAAAAAACTGATTAGTGTTTTAACTTTCTACCAAAACTGTTTTATTCATTTACTTTTATTTCAGGTAAGAGTTTAAATGAACTAAGTGCTCTTGAAATGTTGCTTTGATTTGACAAAATTGTCTTGAAATAAATTCTAAAATATATGTAAGCGCAACGAGATATTACATGAAATTATGATGAACTTCAGAAAATAGAAAACTATAATTGAATATAATATTCAGAAATAATTAAGTTGTATTTAAGATATGAACGTTAGAAATAAAACATTTCATTATTTAAGAATCATATTTAATTAAAGTACCAAGAGCAGCACATACAGTGAATAAATTAAAATTCAACAACCTAAACAAGCAATTGTTTCTATATTAATACTATCAAAATAAGATTAAATTTAAACACAAAGTAGCAAACGTTTTATTCTGCAGATGAGTGATACGTTTTTAATATTCTGTAAAAGAAGTTCTTTGTTGACTTAATCTCTTTTTGCAGTTGCTTTGCTATAATATATGCTTTTAATGAGTTTAAATTGTATATATGATAACAAATATTTCTCTGGTCAGTTGTGATGTGTGACTATTTTTTTGTATAGTTATTTCTTTTTTAATAAAATTGAAATCAGGTATTGTTCGTATCTATGTTCTTGTCAGTAACTGCCATTTACAGATATCCAGTCGATGAATTTAGTTTTGGAATTGTTAGAAAGTAAAATATATTATTAAATATAATGCATGCTTCTGCATGCTATGTAATATGAATTAAGTAGACATTAGCTTTTTCTTCGAATTATTAAATACTTTAAAATTGTACGAACCTGTAGTTTGCAGGACAACAGCATGAAGTCCAGCAGCCAAAAAAACTAAATGAAACAGAATGGACATTGTGGAAGTTTCAATCTCAAGATTGCCAATCTCATCTACATGCTCTGCTATATATACCACAGAAAATGATTAAATTATTTGCCTATATGTTACATACCCGTTAATATTTTAATGCTTACCCATTATTTTACATTGTAAAAAGCCAATAACTAATCCTCTTACATTATTTGTGGCTCAAGGATTAAGATTGGATTAAATTTAGGAGTTAAATCGAGCGAGGGGCCAGCTGGAGGATTGCTGATAACTGAACTGTGACTTGGCCCAACCCCACTGACAACGAAAACAAAATTTAATAACATTTTTTAAACAATAATAATTTTCGATGTAGAATTGAAACAGTCGGGGTCCAAACGAGTTGGGGTCATAAACATCTTGTTTTCGAAATGTCTGGTATCAAATAATCCGTATTCGAAAAGTCCCTGGTCGAATAAACCGGGGTCGAAACGCCCTGTGGTCGAATCAGCATGTTCAAACTGTCCCGGGTCGAGTCGTACGTGGTCGAGACGTTATAAAACCAAATATTTCAACATTAGATATAGACAGAGAAGTAAAACAAACAACAATGAAGAGTCAAGAAAATAAAATAATAAAACACAATGACTTAATTAAAGAACTTTTACATAACAGATACCAAGTACTACATCACATACAAGCTGGTTGGTGAGAGTGCATTATTAATGCATTAACGACGTATAAATGCAAAAGATCATATATTTTAAGTGTGTGTCTCAAGAATCGGATACAAATATATTTTCTTAAGGAGTGTGAAAGTGCTCAACGTGATAACCCTTTAATTTCTAATCGATTTATTATTATGATTTATTATATATTCATATATGTAGATCAATAATTGAAAAAAACATACGTTATTTTGGCATGATTGGTACCTCGGCAACTGGATAAATATATTGATCCTCGTCTCCCACTGTAGAAAAAAGATTTTTAAAAAACAACAAAAAACAACATTTGATTACTTTCAATTTGTATAAATTCACTTTTCAGTGTATGTTTAACGTTAATACGATTCGAAATGTTAAGTATAATAGTATAATAATGACATTAAATATCAGGAAATACGAGAAATAAGAACATTCTTAAAAATAAATAATGGTTAACACGAAATAGAAAAATGTTTATAACAAAATACTATGTATTTTCATACATTTTATTTTCAACAAATATCATTTCAAATGAAAATATTAGTTTCTGAGAATGAGAAAATACTCAAAACACCTGCCACGCCGGCGGGAAAAAAGTGGACATGTAATATTATTGAATTGAGATTAATCTAACTTGGATTTGAAATACCGACCACATTGAGATAGCTGGTTGGTGAGACGGGCCGATGTTGTTTATCTAACCCTGCCACCACTACCAGCCCCACAACAAATAAAAACATTCTCTATCTTTCCAGTTGGATTTAGATTTCGGTGATGAGTTTATAGCAGTCTGTTAAAAATATCCTTACATTTTAAAATAATTTTAATGATTAATATTAATATTGACCAGCAATAACATTATCATTGCAACAAAGCTCAGGTTATACAGAGCTCTCGTTAAAACCAGTGTCCTATATTGACTTCAGACTTGGACACTACTGGCAACTATTGAAAGCAAGCTGCCGGTTTTTGAACAAAATGCATGAGAAAAATTATCCAGATCCTTTTATCTAGTACGCAAGACCAATGCGTATGTCTGGGACAAAATAATCTCCATTTGACGGTAGTCAAGAAACCATTATAGGCACAATAAAGTGACGCAAGATGGCATGTTTCGGTCATGGGCTGCAACAATAAGTGCGTGTTTTAAAAATTCCTCTTTTTACCAATTTTATTTACACACTTTTTTATTTAAAATTTGTTAAAATGTACTTTCTAAGTCTAATTATTTATCATGTTTTAACTATTGCAATCGTTTATACAATGGGAACATTATATTTTTAAAATAGTGTTTATTTCTTAATGTCCTACATGTGGAAGGACATCAGAAGCCCCGAGCCTAGTGCTCTTCGTGGGTCTTCCTGGATGTCTCTCCCAGATATCTGGCCCCCTCCCCCAAGTGAACAAAACAGTTGGGACCCCCCCCCCATGGAGCTGTCGCTTCTGAAGTGGCCACCTGGGCATCCAGGACTGAAAGTCAAAGATGCCTCCCACTAAAACTGACCTCACAAAGATGGGTGGAATTCCCTGCAACGACCCGCTACCACTTTGGCGCCACCCAGGCAAAGCAATGGTTAGGACCGCCGCTTAGCGGGGGATCATCAATGGCCTACCTAGAGCGCAACCCCCACCGGAAGGTTTCTTTGAGCTGACGTCCACTGCGTTCTTCGCAGTTCCTTTTGATAATCAGTACTTGCGCTCCTGGTCCTAAACCGGCACTGCTCAATCACGTTGCTAGTGAAATGAGGGGGACGAAACCGTGGCTTCGGAGTAACCTGACCCTCAACGGGTACTTTGGTTCTTATAATCGACATTGCATCTAAATTATGGCTGTAAACGATTCATTTAAATTTAATCTTTAACTTTTGAAAAATTAACGATTAATTAATCATTAATTTTGATTAAAGCCAAAAATTAAAATTTATGATGTCACAAATAACACTTATTAAAAATTCTTGTTGAAAATCTAAATAACACTGGAATGTTTCTTTTATCTGTTATCTTTTAACCAACTACCCAAAAAGCCAATTGTGTTGACATTATTTGGTTCAAGTTCTTCAAGTGATGAAATTTATTATGTATCGGCCATTATTTTTTATTTGTATTCTCTAACTTTATGACTTCCAATAATTTGTAATTGATGGGTCGATTAATCGTTAAAAATAATTTAATCGTTAAAAAATTTTAACGATTAATCGAGAAATTAATCATTAATTTCCGCAGCCCTAATCTAAATACTTTGTCTAAGATCCGTACAGCGACTGTAATCATATGTGACTAGCACCTAACACCTAACATATCTGACTTCGGCATTGCCTGCCAGGAGTTGTCAGTTTTGGGTCGCGGGTGGCGGTCAGGTCCGTACGTCGAGCCCCATAGAGGCTACTCCTTCTCGACGGTGTTTTATTTCTTAAAAGCGTTAGCTCTGATCGTTTTAAAGAAAATCCTTTTAAGACGATTGAGTTAATTGTGAAAAAAAATGTTCCACCAAAATGCTAATCACTTGACAGCCGACTGATCAATTTGAATGAAATTTTAGAATATTTCTTAGTCACCGATGATACAGGTCTGTGCCAAATTTCAGCTCGATTTCAAAGCAATGCAAAGCGTACCAAAATAACATTGCACGATTTGAAACATGCAACGTATAACAGGAGATGAAACGTTAACAATTTATAAATAGAATTTAATATTGATTTCTTAAAATATGCTGATCTATCATAGACAATTGGGTTGTTGATAAGACAAACATCTCTTAAAGCATCAATAATATATTCCGAAAAAAAAACTGCATAAATATTTTAACCTTCTACCAAAACTGTTTTATTATTCACTTACTTTCATTTTAGGTAAGAATTTAAAAGAAATACGTGATTTTGAAATGTTGCTTCGATATGAACAAAATTGTCTTGGAATATATTCTAAAATATTTGTAAGCTCAACGAGAAATTATAGAATGTTGCAATGAAATTCATAAAATATAAAATTATAATTGAATGATATCTTATTATATGAATAAGATGGATTTGAGATCTGGAAGTTTTGAATAAGGCAATTCATTATTTTAGAATCATATGCCTTTAAACACCCAGAGCAGCACATACAATGTGTATATTAAATTTCAACAACCTGAGCAGGCAATTATTCCTATTTTAATACAATCGAATTGAGATCAAATTCAACACGTAATAGTCAACGTATCATTCTACAGATGAGTCATATATATTGTTAATTTTCTGTAAATGGAGTTCTTTGTTGAGTTAATCTCTTTGGTCAGTTGCTTTGCTACAATATATGCTTTTAATGAGTTAAATTTTGAAACATAATTACAAATTTGTGCCTGTCACTTGTGACGTGTGACGATTTTTAGTTTTTCATTATGAGTAAAATTAAAATCAGGTATTGTTCGTATCTATGTTCTTGTCAGTAACTGCCATCTACAGATATCCAGTCGATGAATTTAGTTTTGGTATTGTTAGAAAGTAAAATATATTATTAAATACAATGCACGCGTTTGCATTCTATTTAACAAGAATTAATTAGGCATTACCCTTTTCTTCGAATCATTAACTACTTTAAAATTGTAAGAACCTGCAATTTGCTTAGCACCAACAGCACGAATTCCGGCAGCAACGCTACTTCACATTCCCCATAGTCCGTCATGGGCTGGAAAGGGGGTTATTATTATTACTTGCAGTCGTTAGGTCTGTCAACGGGTACGCCGCAACCCGGGTACCTGTTGCCGAGCAATTACTCGGATATTAAAATTGCATCCGGTTACCCCTGAAAATGTTACTACAAGGTCTATACCAAGGTGGTTGAACTGCGGCTCTTCTGTGTTCACATTTCAGCGAATAATTTTTCAAATTATAACTTTTCGTTTGAAATATATACTGTGAAATGCGTTTAACATGAATACGCTTTAAAAAACATAACAATCAACCGGAAATAGAACACGGCCCCTACAAACCACAATGTATTTTGATACACTTTTTTTCTTGGAACATGAAACAAAAATCTTTTAAGACAAAATCTTTTGGTTCCTTTGTTTAAGTAATGAAAATAGAACACAACACCAATAATTAGGAAGTGCAGGAAATGACAGAAATGACCTAGGCTTTGGCTTTGAAATATGCCACACATCTATGTTAGCTATTGAGACGAGCCAATGTTTTATATCTAATCCCCACTCACACATGTCTCCACTCCTAGCCCCACTATACTTTAAAATAAAACGAACACCTTCCTTTCTTGTTTTTTTTTATATTTCAATAGTTGAAGGATTTTCAATAAAATAACAAGAAATAAATGCTGGGGCAGGGGTCCACTAAACAAAGGAGAGTCCCGGAAAGTTTGGATTATTACAAAAGTTGCAAGCTAGAACTAGAAATAACCCGCCTTGTCATCATACGATTACCACCCTGAATCTTTATAAGACTTTGTTTATCCCCCCCCCCAAAAAAACAAACAAAACTTTTCCACAAAAAAATTAATACATTCACTTTGGCACCCTTCTGCTCATTATTTTTACACCACTGTACTATAGTAGTATTTCAATGGTATCGTTTTTACATCGCTGATTCATTAAATATAAATTTGCATTTCCATAATAAACAAAGAAGTATAAGTATAAGGCGAATAGAGGGCACGACGGCGAAAATTTTGAGGCATTTCGAACGGCTAACCGACAAAACGGTCCAGGACAAAAACGGCCCCGACAAAAGAGCCCTGGTCAAACTGCCCTGGTCAATAACATCACAAAAAATGTAATAACAGTTACTCCGTATAATAAAAAGTCACAGATGTTTGTTGAGAAGAAATAATATAAGATCACAATAGATAATTTTCCAATTTGACCTCTATCTTAAAAAGTGAAAAAGTTGATAAAAGGTTATAATGCAAAAGAAATTTTTTTGCAAACAAAATGTTAACAATTTGTCTGGAGTCGTTTTGACCGTGAACGTTTGGACCAGGGCCGTTTTCAGAGGGGCTGTTTTGACCAGGGCCGATTTGACCGCGGCCGTTTTGACCGGGGCCGTTTCATGGGTCACAATTTTGGACGGGTAACCTGGGTATACGTTCAAAAATTGGAAGGGTACCCTGGCAGCTTTTTTTCAACAATATTGACAGCCCTAGCAGTCGATCGCATCCAAACTAAACCGGTTTTTTATTAACAAAAATACCCAACGCCACTATGTCGAACCGAGACAGATTTTTCTGATAATGACAAACTGCTAGCTAAGTTAGAAAGGTTTAAAATTATAACATTGAAATCTTGAAATTTTTTCAGTCAAAAACGACTCATAAATATTCTTCTTTGTATTGACAACAGCAATTCGCGCGATCGCTTAAACTTGTTTAAAAAAGTGAAATGCTAAACGGCAATATGTATTTGACTCATTAATCTCCCAAACCTAGAATTCAAATGAGATGAGAGTAAGGTATCATGTTTACTTAGCACAAAATACAATCACTACTGTCAAACAAAAAACTTGAACCAGAACTCATAAGTCGAGAATTAAATTAGAAATTATATATATATATATATATATATTTATATATATATATATATAAATATACACACACACACACATATATATATATATATATATATATATATATATATATATATATATATTATGTATATTAGGGCTGCGGAAATTAACTAATAATTTCTCGATTAATCATATACATTTTTATCGATTACAATTTTTTTTAATCGATAAGAATTCAATTAACATTAAAGAAAATAATTATTATATTTTTTTTTAAATTTATTAATAAATAATTAATTATTAATAATTAATAATAATGTATGTATTGTTTTACGTACAAACTTCTCCGGCGTAATATTATAATTTATTTTATTTCTTTATGTGGACGGGCAGAAATCAACTAAAAAATGGCTGAGTGCATCAGTGCAGTTAAATTTAAACATATAACTAGAAAGTTGAGCAAACATTGTGTTTTTACGCTAACTGCGGATTGCAAAGTCGAAGAAGGTGAAAAAGTTTTCTGTGTTCACTGCCATACACAATTCTCTTTTAAAGGATCAAATACATCGCTGACGTACCATCTTCAACACAAACATCCGAGCAAGTATCAATACATTGTCATAAAATTTAGTTCAAAATATTCTTAATTTTCAATATCCATGAGAAAATGTTCAGTTTTAAAGACGTTTTAAATTTCTATGTTTGGCTTTAATCGAAATTATCGATAAATTAATCGATAATTCTTCGAAAGTTAATGATTGAATTAAAATTAATCGATAACAGCCCTAATATATATATATATAAATATATATATATATATATATATATATATATATACTAGTGCATTACCCTTCCAAAATGACGGAAGTTTTCAAAATAAATACATTTTAGATGAAATCTATTTATTTTAAAAAAATACACATCAGAATAAACAATGTAATAGCCCAAGTCACAGGTTGGAGTATGTATATGTAACGCTATGACGTGATTTTTGAGCTTATATTTAAATACATATACTAGTACAAAGGAGCGCATCAGGAGGTGTGCAAAACTCTAAAAGATTCTTTTTTTAAAATATATATGACGTCATAGTTTTAGCTTATATTTTAATTTTGGAAAAGAGAGTGATGTAAAGAGAGGACTTGACGATTTATAATTGTAAAATACTTTGTGTACATTTCAGTAAGTTTAATATTTCGTATTTATCAAACAAGGATACGTTGTTTAGGGCCTTTTTACCTAAAAAAGTTGGTGCCGTAGGCGCTCTAAAACCACTAGTTTATAATATAAACACCCGCAATTATGGCTCAATCCGTAATGTAACGCAAAGGGACATCACTCCGCTTTTTATAAAAATTGAAAATATACACTTAAAAATCATAATCATTTTGGTTTCCAGATTAACACTAGCAGTTAATAAAATCGTGTGGTGATTAGCACTGTAAAAAATATTATATGACGTAATTGTTTTAGAGAACGACGTAAAAAGAGGATTTGGGGATTGTAAATTATAAAATACTTTTTGTACATTTGAGGAATATTTCGTATTTATCCTACAAGGATACGTTGCTTGGGCTTTTGACCAAAAAACAAAAATGTGGGCGCCGTAGTTGCCCGACAACTCCCTATTATAAAATACGTTCGTGTACATTTCAGAGAGTGTACTATTTGTTATTGATAAAAACAAGGACAAGTAAGTTGGGATTTTTTTAAAAAGTGGGCGCCGTAGGCGCCACGGCACCCCAGAACAACCTAGTAAAATATTAATGTTATACAGAAGTTTGATTTATTTTATTTATTTTTATTTTATTCATTTATTTTCATTATCATATTGAAAAATTTTATGCGGAGCGTTCGAAAAAGAGTTATTTTTGGTGCAGTAATTTGTTGTGCTGCTTTCTAAAATTAGAAAGCGTCACGTACGTGACGAAAGTAGGGGATGGACGGACGCGACATACATTTGCAAATTATGTATGTTGATGATATATATATATACATATATATATATATATATATAAACATTTATAGATATATATATATATATATAAACTCTCGGAAAAATACTCATTCTTCCAAATAAATTAAGACTTATTTGAATCTCATTTACAATGCTAAAGATGTATAACTTTATTTAAATGTGTTAACTGCATTTGGATATTTGTGGGTGAATTAAAATTGTGAGCTATGAAATGTATTTTTAAGACACATAATCCCTCTAGTGTTCCTTGGACCGTGTGAAAATTAACAAATTAAAGCGCTAAAGTTGAACAGCATCAATTTCATGTGAAAAATGCTACACCCACACAAACACAGATCTTATTTTATCCTCATCAAAATTTACAGCGCGTGTATTCTAAACTGATGCATTGTGCCGGTCAGTTATCTAGTTGGCCTTTCAGCCGCGCAGCTCAACGGGCACATTGGTTGATACTGTAAAAATTAAAATACAAAGATTTCTTGATTAGCTTGTACACAATGAGAACACCCAAAATGCAGAGAAATATTTACTAGGCATTACCCTTTCAATTGATGATGGAAGTTTTCAAAATACAATACATTTCAGCTGAAATCAATTTTTTTAAAAACATCCGTATAAAAAATAACGTAATACAGAACTTTCATTTATTTTATTTATTTTTAATTTATCCCTTTATTTCCCTATTGAGCAATTTTATGCGGGCGTTCGGAAAGATTTATTTTTGGTGCAGTAATTTGGTGCGCTGCTTTCTAAAACTAATAGCCTCACGTACAGGACAGACGGGACGTGACATACATTGCAAATTACGTATATTGATGTTTGTATAAATGCTATACTAATCTGGGCTGGTGGGAATATTCTGGTGTGGTTAGCTTCACACACAATGAGAACACTAAAAAATGTAGAGATATATTTTAATTTATGTTTGTTTACATGTTATTCTAATCTGGGCTGGTTGGAATATTCTGGTCGGATGAAGTAATTTTCTACGCGGTGTATAGTTTTACCCAGTCACAGACACTATGCATAGAATCTGGACAAAGGGTCAATCTGGTGTGTTATAATAAAATAGCATTAGAAAAAAGTGTTAATTAAAATTTTAAAACAATATAATTCCACATAAATCGCGTCCAAATTTAAGGTGTAAACAACATGTTTTCCTCAAAGCCTCCTCTTTGTCCAACATGATTCCATACTCATACCCAAAACACATACAAACACAACACACACAACACACACAAATAAATGTATGATCGTTTGTATTAGGGAACTGCCGGATGTTTTTACTATTTGCCGGATCCGTACAGTTTGGACCCTAATATTGCCTGGTTCCGGATTCCGTATCCGGTATCTCCACATTTAATTGTAATAGCCAAGAGGGTGTACTTTACTACTTTATATCTAGTATTTAATATTATTTATTAAAATATTTATGATCCAACAAATGGTGAGTATCTTCTATTTACAATCACGGTTTGTGACACTGTCCACGTCAACGATGGATATTTTACGATGAATTCAATAAGACTGGATAAGATATAACACGTGAGACAAGGAACATTTTCATTTTTATTCGCAAATCAAATCATAATAGCAACTGCCATTTAAAGTTCAACGGAAAAAAACAACAAAGAATATAAAATTATTACAATGATATAACTTATATCATATAAGTAAAATTGTTAAAGGTAAATATTGAATTGAAAGTATTGAATGATTGACTACCTTCAACGTACTGTCAATGACAAAGAAGTTTAAAACGATAGCTAACACTCAGCCCTATCCAAGTTTCCAAGGCTCCTGTTTAACTATAAAGTTTATAGTATAAACTAATAATTACAAATTCAACTTAAAATTATACATTTTTAAAGTAAAATTTGTATTTTAACAAAGAATTATTATATCAGGTATAACAATGAAAATAATTTAGTGACATGAGTAAATAAAATAGTTACTAGTTAGCAGTTACTAGTTACTAGTAAGTGGTGACATGGTACTCAGCAGTACTTGTTACCTTTAAGTTTTGTAGTTTGTTTCTTCAATTTTTAAGTTTCTACAACTTAAGTGTTCGTCACAACCAAATTCTTTTTCAAGAACAATAACATCAAAAGTTTGTTCGGCGACAAGCGATAACGCTTATCATCATTTATCTTCCCCGCTATGCTGAATGCTTTCTCACATCCATTCTTATTAAATGTCCTGATTTCTGGCTATTGTTTTTTGTTTTAATTTTTATTTATGTTTATAAACTTATTAATATTAATTTCATTTCAAAAGTTATTTACTACATTGATACCCGGATACTATCCGGATCTGCCATAAGTATTTTCCGAATCCAGATAGTGGCCAAAATCCCGATATCCGGACCTGATAATCGGCATGCCGGATATCCGGCTGTCCCCTAGTTTGTATATATGTATGCATGTATGTATGTATGTATGTATGCATGTATGTGTGTTTGTATGTAAGTATGTATGTGAGTATTTCATGTTTTTGTATGTATGTATAACTGTATTATTATGATTCAATTCCAAACAATATTTCTGTGACGTTATTGATTTTAGAATAACCAAACTGTAGCAAAATTGTGCTACGAAAATTATGTTGCATTTGATAATTATTTAATAACGCTATTTTCGTAACAATTTTATGATTGTCCACTTTGCTTTCCTTTGAACGTTTGTCGCATCATCGGGTTTAAATGTTAAATATTCACAATTGTGAAGAGACGGAGCGGCGGTTTCATTGAACTAAAATTGTAATCTCAGTGAGACATCTGTTCACAAACCTTAAATATGTACAGTTATTATATGCTTACAGGAAAATTTGTGAAGTTCCGAATTCTTTGATTTTCAAAATAGCTGTAATTGGAATTATCAAATTATATTATTATAGAAAACATAAGTATAGGGCTATTACCACTGAATTCTTAGGCCTACCATTACTGTAGTATATAGTGTCTATCGACCAACGGTGGACAAACGGCGGCTCAAGAACCACATATGGCTCTCCTGTGTTCGCATTGCGTGTCGCATCAAAGTTATGAAAAATGTGTTACAAGGATAACTGGGAAATTTCCAAACTAGATTCAATGACTCATTGTGATTCAATGCGTTCTCAACAAATTTTACAAAAATGTTTAATGGCTCTTATTGCCTACAGGTCTAGTCATCCCTGCAATAGACTAAACTGTGACGTTATACATTTGGCAATATGTTATTTTAATTAAAGATTTATTAGCAAACATTATATGGTAATCAAATTGTAAAACTAAAATAAATAGAATACACGTATATTGCCAGTGACAGTGCTACTCACTACTACCACGAATCCAGGTCATTCTTATAGTCAAAGTTAAGTTTGGTTCTATAAATGTGACTTAAATGAAACCTTCATTAGGCCTATCTTTTGTTTAAACTAGGCGTAGAAACTTACATTTACCATTGTTTAAAGAAGGTTTATATCAAAAGGTATTTGTTTCACTCAATCATAACTAATTTTCCATAATAGCTAGAAACATGTAACTTTGGGAATTAGTTTTGAAAAATCCCGCTATGGTAACGGGGGGAATTTTTTTTTAAATTTACGATTCACTGGATGTCAATGGCCAAAATACAGTTTATTTTTCTTAATATGAACTATATACACATTTTTTAAAACTTTGACTACTGTGTAAATCGATGTATCTTGACCAAACTAGTTCAATAAAAACTTAATGGTCCACATTTAACTCATATTTTCCATTCCTTCGGAGCAAACTAGTTTTCTTAAATTTGGGGGGGGGGCAAATTCTAGTGGTTTTTTTTCTTATTCAAGATGTATAAATATAATTTTATTCATTGGAATGCCATGAATGTTCATTCTCTTTTGGGTCGAGCCGTTAGGCTATTAGGACCCGGTTCATTTTATCGCATGCGAGCGTCATCAAGCGGGCATCGCCATAGAGGTACTTCTCTGCAGGTACCGTGACTTCCTCTTCCAAATCCCCGCACAGCTCGGGGCACTCTTCGAGTACGTGGGCCACCGTCTCCTCCGGGTGGCCACACAGCCGAAAGGCCAGTTCCCTTCTAGTGTTAAACTTGTACAAGTAGCTTCGTATGGGAAAATGTTCAGTTCTCATTTTAGTTATGAGCGTCTGATTGCTACGTCCAATTTCCTTCCAGGAGTCGCTTTTGCTCGGTCGCGGTATGTACTGGAATACTTTTCTGGCCGTGCTTTCAGACGCCCAGCCCTGAAGCCATTGTCATGAAACTTTAGACGGTTATTGAATGCACTTCTAAAAAAAAATTAAGAAAAAAATGGTTTCTGCCACATTGTTTCTTACAATATAAAGTTATTCGTATGCCAAAAATTTAATTTTTTATCATGAGCTATATAAACAAGTAATTGAAAGGATTTTTAGTAATAAACAAATACACACATCATGATAAGAATTGAAATAAACAGTTGTTTTGAACTTTACATCTTAGACCAAGATTGCCCAATCGGTTAAAGATGTTAAGTTCCAACTAAATGTTTATTTTAATCTGTATTACGATGCACGTATTTGTCATACATTTTAATATATTAATCTGTAAAACTATTGATTGATTGACTTTAATTTTGTTGGGGTTCATGAAACGCTCTGTGAATTTTTGGAACGATCCGTAAAGGAATAGTTCCTTTCAAAGAAGGGGTGGCCTCTACGCTGCTTGGACCGCGAGTAAGGCAAGTGGACGTTACCTCAGCCCAAAACCAACAACCCCTGGCAGGCAATGCTGAAGTCCGGTTAGATGTTATGTGCTAGTCAAACATGGTTACAGTCGCTGCACGGATTTTAGGCAGAGCATCAGATACAATGCCGATGATTAAAACCAAAATACCAGTTGAGGGTCGGGTTATCTGAAGCGACTGGTTCGTCCCCCTCACCAGCTAATGCCAGTAAGCGGCACCGGTTTAGGGCCAGGAGCGCCAGTAGGGATTAGCAAAAGTTGCCGTTAAGAGCATAGTGGACGTCAGCTCTGTGGAAACCTTCCAATAGGTGTAACGCCATAGATAGGCCATTGAAGATCCCCGCCAAGCGGAAGTACTGAACTATAGAGACACGTATGATTAGCCAGTATTGCGCCGAGGTTGCAACGAGTCTAATTAGAAAATTCCAGCACACCCTGTGTGGTCACTTTTAGTGGGACACATCTTCGAACATGTCCTGGATGCCCAGGCGGCCGCTTCAGGATCGAAATTCCGGGGGAGTGGGGGGTTCCAGCTGTCAGGTTTCCTTTTGGAGGGAACAGGGTGGCTGGGAGGGTTTTTCCAAAAAGACCCATGAAGAACACTAGGCTCGGGGCTGCTGACTTTATTTCACATGCAGGTTCGTTTTGTTCCTACAAAGCTCATTGAGCCGATAATTTTGTTTTCCTGTTGTCTGTCTGTTTCCGACTGATTAAAATTTTTAAATGTTCAAAGAGATATAACTTTTTATTTTTTGATTTTGATTTTTCTTCTAAAGGTTGTTCTTTTTTAGTCTGCCTTGTTTCCCCTTGCCCTCTGATAGCCATGTGAGTCTCCATGGAGGTAGTCTCAACACGTCCAAGCCAAGTGCATGGCCTGTGAATGACCATCTACTTTTTTTCAAATGGATGTTTGATTTGATGCTATATATTCATGCACATATTTTTTCTTACTGCTGTAGCTGATTTTAAATTGGAAAATCCTATGAGTAAGATATTTATAATTAATTTTTCTTTCAACATCTTTGCGTTTTCGGTATATTGGCTTTGTATAACGCAGACATTGTAGATCTTCAATTTTGTCTTCGAGTTCGACATTTTAAAAACTTTGTTAAAGACGTTGGATATGTATATGTGTATTTCTAAATCCATTATATTAAGCGGATGGATAGCGAAGTCAGCAGTGCATTCTCCTCACTAAGCTGAGGGTCGTGGGATCGAGCCGACTCAATGCCACAATATAAATGATACGCTAAGAAAGTCCTCCGCTAACCCCTGGAAGGGAATGGGGAACCCACCAGGCATAAACAAGCCCCAGTAAGCTGTGTGGAAACATTATGGATCCCCTTCGTCCAACGGTCACGGGACTCACTTTACTTATATTAACTTCACCATCTTGTCTCTCTGTCTGTCATGGTACCGACGGTCCGTGGTTTAAAAAAAAAGTAAAAAATGACCCACTTCCCATGATTCTATCGAGCTGAAATTTTTCAAATAGACTTGTGTCACCATACAATGCACTGTATTAAATTTCAGATCAATCGTAATTAACTTCATCAATTTTTAGTTTATCTCTATGTATATCTATATATCTGCCATAGTTGACATCCACGGGTCACTGGAGTTCCCTCCAGCCCTTGATATCACAGGGGTCTGTCGCTCATTGCGTTATATCATATTGAACAGAATCAATACTTTTAGTTATGTCTCTGAAATGTGGGATTTATAGTCAAAAACTTTGTTTTAAGGGTTGTTTCTATTATTTCTGTTGTTGGGTCTATTGAGATGACATTTTACTTCCTATGCATGTGTAGCTGGAGACTTTTTCCAGGGCGTGGTTATTTATAAAGATGTTTTCTTTGGTACCCTTAGGGTCGATACTTTTAGTCTTTTCTTTGTTATTCAACTGACCCATTTAGTGAAATATGAGTTTAAAGTGTTCACTTTGGTATGTCTATCTGAGTGTGAAAAACTAATTCCTGTTATGTTGTCTGCTAAGAACAGTCTTCTAGCACTTTATTTCTGACCAGTGTTATTGAATTCCACATTGTGTTTTTTTAGCTTTGGTGCATGGCCCTGTCAGTTGTAATGCGAAACAGCATTGAAGATAAGACTAATTATTGTTTGACTGCTATCTTGACTGGGAATTGTTTATATAAAGGTATAGTATTCTCTGAATAAGCCAGTCCGCATTTCAAATCCAAGTTCTAATGTGTAATCTAAATGTGTAGTGTTTATCGAAGCCTTGCGGCATGTGTTATGTGTTCTGAGGCACGACACGATTAGGTCCTCATTATGATACCACATTTTAGTGTTTATACCGAGCGTATTGTATGCAGTATTATACACCACACCCATGGTGAGTCTTGTATAAGATGACTTTGAACAAAAATCTTCAAAACAATTAAGCTGACGGCATAGATTTGGCATTTATATGCATATATATGTTACACATCAATAACTCTGCTTTTTCATCTTGAGTTTATTGGTTCTAGTTCGAAATATCAGGTATACTATACCTATCACATGGTTTATTCGCCAGGCGACAGGCAGATTAAGTAATACGTGACATTCTCTTTTGTGGTCGACTCAAACTCTTATGACTATAGTCTACTAGCAATCCTCATCCAGCGAGCATAGCTGTAACGATAATGTTTTAAATTTTTGTTACTGACTTATCCTAATCCTAGACAGACCTGATACATTCAATTCACCCTTTAGCCGGTTGTGCAGTGTATAAGCGTTTCATAGTTTAATAATTTTAATTCAATTTGTATTTTGTATTTAATTTGTGCAAATATGTTAATATACTTTATTCTGAAAATGTGTGAGACACAAGTAAACAAAACTTTGTCTTACATTATTGTAAATTACATTTTAAAAAGGTTTTTAATAAGAATGAAAGCTTCATCATTTCTTTTTAAATTTTATATTAAAAAAACCTGTGAAAAACTTAGTTTTTTTTTACTATACATCCTTTATTTATGAGACATAACTAAAATAATTTTCATTATAAAACGCACCGCATGACAATCCAAAAATCCAAAATGTTTGTTCTGTCTCATATATAAAGGATTTATAGTAATAAAAATACTACTACATTCTGCCTGCTTAATTTCAGCTAGATTTGATCATGAGAAAATCTACATCGGAAAATGTAAAGAGATGGCGATGTGGTAGCCACTTTACTTAATTTGGTAATAAATGATATGGCCAAATGATCATTTGAAGGAGCCAACATTTTTAATATTGTCTGAAAATTGTACTTATTTTTTCATCATCGACCTCTGATGGGCCAGTCTTTTGACGTACTTTGAAGAACTAACCTTAAATCCTCTGAGTGAAACAAGTTGGAAAGCTGAATTGATTATATAAAGAATTGAGGTATCAGATCTGTCAAATATATGATGCATTGCTTACATTTTTCGAGAACAAAGATATGGATCTTATCTTATCTTATCTGTTTACAGACGCTCCTTCTATACAGAAGATTATTGCGTCCTACGCTTATCTATGGTTTGTGTTTAGTCCTGCATTTTTATTAGAGATTTAAATGTTGATAAAGTGTTGGTTTTCCTGGATTCTTCAGGCAACCCATTCCACACCCGAATTCCGGACGGGAAGAAGGAAAACTTGTATGTGTTTGTTCTTGCATACGGAATAAGAAAGGTGTTTTTATCCTTATGTCTATCTGAGGGTTGTATTAAGTTATCTTTGTGTTGTATTTCTAAATTAGAATTAATTGCTTTATGTATGATTACTACTTTGCTCTTGGTTCTTCTATCCTCTAGTGTTTCAAGGTTTAATGATTTAACTAATGGTGTTATTCTTGTCAGTTTCGAATATTCTCCAGTAATGAATCTGGCAGCTCTTTTTTGAATTTGTTCTAGTTTATCAATGTTTTCTTTGGTGGATGGGTCCCATACAGAAGATGCATATTCTAGTACAGGTCTCACCAAAGTGAGGTAGCATTTTAGTTTTATATCTCTATTACATTTGTTAAAGTTTCTTTTTATAAAGCCTAAGGTTTTGTTTGATTTTTTAATAACTTCATTGACATGGGGATTCCATGATAGTTTCTCATTTATTAAGACTCCTAAGTATTTTGCATCTTTAGTTTGGGTCAGTTCTTTTCCATGAATGTAATATTTTGAATTTATTTGTTTCTTTTTCTTTGTTACTCTTAACAGTTGACACTTTTCTGGGTGGAAAGACATACTCCAGTTAGTTTCCCATTTTATCAATTCATCTAAGTCTTTTTGTAAAATTTTGCTATCTTGTTCTGATTTAATTGTTCTATAGATTATACAATCATCAGCAAATAACCTAACTTTTGTACCTGTTGAGATGTTTTTGGGTAAATCATTTATATAAATCAAAAAGAGTAAGGGACCTAGCACAGTTCCTTGTGGAACTCCTGAGTTAACCTTTATTGGTGCAGATTTAGATCCATTAACTATTACAGTTTGCTCCCTGCCCAAAAGGAAGTCTTGGATCCAGTGATGTAAGGGAACCTGAGATTCCAAAGTAGTTAAGTATTTTTAAGTAAACTAAGGTGGTGAACTTTGTCAAATGGTTTTGAGAAGTCAAGTAATATTTTGTCTATTTGATCATTTTTGTCTAAGCCTTTTGATAATTCATCTATTAAACCTATTAATTGTGTTTCACATGATCTGTTTTTTTCTAAAGCCGTGTTGATGTGGACATAGGGCATTATATTTGTCTAGGTGGCTAATTATTTTACTATATATTTTGTGTTCTAACAATTTACAGGTGATACTAGTAAGTGATACAGGTTTGTAATTACCAGGGTCTGATTTATCACCTTTCTTAAAGAGTGGAGTTACGTTAGCTAATTTCCAATCCTGGGGCACTTTACCCTGGTTTAGAGAGGCTTGAAAAAGAACTACAATGATTGGGGACAGTTCATTGCTTAGTTCTTTTAATAACCTTGCAGGCAATTCATCTGGGCCAGTGGCTTTGTTTATTTTTAAGGTTTTTAGGAGTGAATGTATACCTATCTCGTCTACAGTTATGTTGTCTATTTCTTACATTTTATTTAAATTTATTAAAACTTCCTTGTCGCCCGAGGCAGAGAATGATGATGCAAAGTATGTGTTAAGGATATTAGCTTTAGTCTCATTATCATTATAGGTTTTATCATTTGAGCCTTTTAGTGTGGCTATTCCTGTAGGTTCCATTTTTTTAGATTTGATAAAGAACCATAAGTTTTTATTGTTATCTTTAGAAATTAAATGGTTTATATATTCATTTTGGAGGTTTCGACTAAGTTTTTGTGTCAAGTGTTTAATCTTTAAGTACTTTTTGTGTATCCTTTTTGAATTGGTAGCCTTAAATTTCTTAAATAAGTTCTCTTTTTTTTTGCCTAGCTTTTTTAATTTAAAATTGAACCAGCATTTGTTAATTTTATTTGATGTTAATTTTGTTGGAACATTCTCATCCATAATATTTTTTAGATTTGTTTTTATATCTTTCCAAATTTCTTCTACAGGGCTATTTGTATTAAATTTAAATAGGAAATTTTGTTGAAAGTTAGCCGCTGATTGGTGTAGTTTTATGGAATTACATTTATTCCAAAGATATATTATTCTTCTAGGTATCTTATTAATTTTAGTTTCTATTGTATTGGTAACCTTAACAATAACATGGTCAGACAGTCCAGGAATTATTTTATAGTCTAACACTAGTCCTGGTCTATTTGTTAGGAATAAATCTAGTGTTGTATGTTTCCTTTTTGTTTTTTTTTACTATTTGTTCTAGGTTTAAGTTGTTTATAGTGTTTATAAAGTGTTCGTTAATATCTTTATTTGTTTGATGGTTATCCGTTGTATAGTTTTTTCCAATTTGAGATGAAATAGCAATGGTGTGTTCTCTATAGGAAAACGATTTAGTGCCCTTGGAAGTTTTGAAATTCATAACAAAACTGAATTATGGCCATACATGAGCATTGCTTTAAGAATCGTACTAACTCTTCCAATAAGTGTTGCATTCTGGGAACGTAGTTTTTCAAAACTAAAACTTATCAATAACTATTTGAAAACAACAACATCCCAAACAAGTTGGTCAGACCTTGCTATATTAGTAATTGAGTATGAACTTAGCAACAACTATTAGATGGTTATAAATTGATAAAGGAATCCTCTGAACTGAATCATCGAGATATTGAAGTATATTATAATAGAATACGGAATTGGTTTAAACAATGTGCCTTGATCGTATTTTTTAATGTTATCTTTGAGGTAGAGTTTAGGATGTTTAAAAGGTAATTATTTTACATGGCTGAAGCAAAATCCGTAAGCGTTTCATTTTTTTTCTTTAAATTATCTTTTTCTTTGCAAATACTTTGTTTTCAAAACAAAAAACAAAAATTTGTCATTCGTTACAATAGCGCCGAAAATAATATGGTTTGGTTACATGTTTACTTTTAGCCATACCGCAAATTATAGGACGTTGTACTAGATTTCAGAAAACTAAAGCTGCTATATTTACATTCAGATATAGTTATTTGAAAACGCTGAGTAAATTTGCCTTAAATTAATATTACAATTATTAAATTAAGAAATTAGTTAAATTGATTAAAATCATGGATAAATTTCCAATAAAGAAAACAACCGAACATTTAGACAACAATGATGTTTCATCAGATTCATTATCACAATCTATGTTTGAATCAAATGCCGTTCCGGAGAAAAAAAAAGTACGAATTGCCATACGACGGTCTGATGAAGACTATTGGCGCCGCGCTTTGGGTATATGAGTCATATCATAGTGTGTAATATGTCCGCAAATTCTTGCAAATGAAGCGATGAAACTTGCAAAACTCCGAAGACATCTTAAAACTAATTATAATGTATGCTCGGAGAGACCAATGGACTAATGTCTGGGTTGGGAGGGGGGGGATTCACTTGATAGTCGGAAGTCTTGCATACGACAAGCAAACAAATTCAATGAAAATGAATTTAAGAGCATCATTTTTGGTGCTTATACGAGTTGCAAAGTTCAAAAAAACTTGTTTATCTAGGGGGGAAAGTTTAAACAGACTGTTTGAATTACGTGATGCTGTGAGAGAGTTTCTTGGAGGGAAAAACAAATCAAAGCTTGTTAATTATTTGAACGATAGTTCATGGCTTGCTGTTCTGGCTTACTTGGCTGATATTTTTGAAGAACTGAATCAACCTAATTCCTCTTTGCAAGGAAAGCAGACACATTTAATTACTCTCAGTGATAAAGTGTCTGCTTATACAAAAAAGCTGGATCTTTGGAAAACAATAGTATTTCAGGGTGACTTTGATATATTTTATCAATTGTACGAATTAACCGATAAACCAGAAAATGCTGTAAAAAAGCAACATATGTTGATAAATTTGATTTCTGACCATTTTCAATCACCGCAGGATCAATGTAACTTCTAGTTTCGTGATTTGAATATTCAGAGTTTTACGTCTGTTTCCAGTCCGTTTTTTTGGGTACACTTACTCATTAAATTTACCAACATCTAATTTAAACCAATTCATTGAAACTGACCACCGATACTACTTTGAATATGTTGCATCAGAAAGTGAGCTTGATGAAGTTTTGGATACAAGCTTCACATGAATACTCCGAACTGTCTCAGAAATGCTTTTAAAATACATTTACCCTCTGCAACATCATATCTTTGTGATTGTGGATTTTCTGCATTGTTACATTCAAAATAAATCATGATGAACTACGATGGAGTTTTTCAAGTATAACACCTTGTTTGGATGTGCCGTGCTCAGTGTGCAGCTCAAGGCTGCACTAAATAAACTAATATAGCATTCTTACTATAATACTAACTACTGTTTATGACTTTAATTTTTTTTTATAGTAAGCAATAAGAAATGAAATTTTATCATAAGTTAAAACTAGTACAAATGACATCTATTCGTTACACACAAACAAATCGATTACAATCCGTTTCCAAGCAATATTGTTTTTGGAGCACGCAAATCGTAGCATTTTAGTATAGTTTTACTAACTAACATGTATACTAGTAACAAGTGATATACAACGTATAATTATACATACATTTCCAGCACGGCAGTAGCACAATTTTCAGTAGTGGTCCGCGGCTAAGACACATATTTTTCAAGTGGTCCTTGAATCTCAAAAGGTTGAGAACCCACTGGACTAGACAACCTCGGCTGACATGTGGAGTGGCGACTGTCTCCGTCATTGGCAGGGGCGTAGTCCTGTAACGGCAATGTTGCTGTATGGGCGTGCTGGACGGGTGTCCGGTGATCACGTTGTTGGGTCCGTACTGTCAACGGATGTGTACCACTGTTAGTGGGATGTCTATTGCCAGCGTACCAGGAACCAGGCTATGAATAAAACATAAAACTTGGGGAATTCTCCATTATACACGCTTTTACTTTTGTCCTCCTTTCAATAACGAACTTATTCACACGAGGCGTCGAAAGGAGACAATAAGATGGCGTAAATGTAAATTAATATTTAGTCCGCACTACCCCTGGTTCGGGACTATTGGGCAAGCACATGTGGGTTCGGGAAACAATATCACAAATGAAAATTTAGCACACACATTGACATCACCATCTATCGATTGGAGAGTTCGAGTGTAGACACATAAGTAAACGTGTGACATTTAATAGATAGCACACGTGGCCCCACGCCGCGAGATTAAGCACGTAGGGTGAAAAACAATCCC
>CALYLW010001069.1:776492-822050 GCA_944989445.1 Ampullaceana balthica
GAAAAAGAGACAAAACATCAGTGTGCTCTGAATTTTATACCATTGTTTAGCCTTCATTTGATTGACTGAGTAGTTCCTTTCTTTTAAACTCCGTTTTAATCATTTGAATGTACCAGAGCCAAAAGCGAACTAATGACTAGTTCATCTCGCACGACACGTGGTTGTAACGGGGAAGGGGGCCAGTATAAGGCATCGATTATCCCCCTTGATTTCATGCGACGAGTGGAAGGGACGGGTCTGGTCAGTGGCGTAGCGAGAGGGGGGCAAGGGGAGCAAATGCCCCGGCGGCACTGAAAACTACATAATGAATCTAAAGAATTCTGATACCAATGCTAATGAACTTAAAACAAGACTATACCGACAGGTTTGATAAATACTTTCTAGTTCAGTTCATTTCCCTCATAAGAAGATTCTTGTTAAAGATCAAACGTACTTAGTTAACCATAGTCTCATTTTGCTCAATGTAAACTTCTGCATGGTTGTCATCGTCTTATAAAATAGCTAATATGTCATGCATAGTCAGGGATCTCAATATTAAACAAAAAATGAACTTGGAACATGCTAGAAATTCGATATTCATAAAGTATGTGTACACAGAAAAAAGTCACTGCATTAGCTCAGCGTGCCATATATAACACATCAAATTTAAGTGACAGTAAACTAGAAATGTCAGTTTATTCTTTGTTCAACATAAGCTGTTACCAACAGAAAAAAAAATACACGAAAAGAATGTGTAAACTAAACTTTCTTATAATGGAAGCCATTGTTTTGTGTTGT
This sequence comes from Ampullaceana balthica, assembly GCA_944989445.1. Taxonomy (NCBI): domain Eukaryota; kingdom Metazoa; phylum Mollusca; class Gastropoda; family Lymnaeidae; genus Ampullaceana; species Ampullaceana balthica. The sequence goes on from CALYLW010001069.1 coordinate 777,270, forward strand.
TTTTTGGCAGAGAACAACGACAATTCTTTTCAAGGTGACAGTAGAGCACAGACTGTTAAATTTCCGGGGCTGTATTCATATGAACATGTTGTAGGCTTAGTGTGCATCCAATACCATAGTTTAGACTTGTGATTGGTGAACAGGGGTAAATGACCCCATTTTGGGTAACAAGGGAGTTAATGGAAGTAAAGCAGACTCATAGGGGACATATAAAATCGCCTAGATGTATTCAAATATGTCATGTTTAAGAGTACGCTTGGAATATAAGTCACTATTCAACCGGTTCCTTCCAGAAAACTGATTTTAAAATTCATTATCTATGAATATTGCTTATCTACTTACTATAGAAAGACAGCAAACTCTTCTACACTTTCATTTGTATTGAAACGAATGACAATGATCGTAATCCACCACGCGTAATCTGTATCAATATCCTCTCTATGTGGCATTTAAAATTAATGCCTTAAGCTGATCTAACATGTGTATACAAGTTAACATGAAGGCAATGTAATACTATATTATTTCATCAAATGTGCTCATTAAGTCGTACTTTCTTTTAATACAAAGGTTTTTTCGTTCGAAACAAAGAGGCCATGTTGATTAGCGCTCCTATCGAATCTCGAGGAATTGCAATGTCAAGGAACTGATATATTCAATAAAGTTAATATATTCCTTGATAAGTTTTATTTAAAATGATAAGACTGTCTTGTTGTTTCTGTATATGGAGCCCATTGTAGTAAGACATACCACTGTTTCGGAGACTATAACAAGACAAGTCACAAAGGGGCTAACAAAACAACACAACACCTTAGACAAAGATAGTTTAATGACAGTTCTCACACAGCAAGCAGGGGGCGGGGAAAACATGGGGTTCAAATTGCAGGGTTCTTTTGTTTATAAATACAAACAACAAAGGAATTCATCATATTTTTACATTAAAAGACAGATTCACCCAAACAACGTTACGACATCTCTTTTTGCCCATTTAGTTTATCGGAACCCCTAGGAAACATGTACCATATAGCACTAGGGACATACCCATGACTAGACGACACAGACGATTGTTAATATGTAAATATATATATGTATCTATTTACAAATGTTGAAATATAATTTATATGATTTGTAATTAGATTAAATTTACACAAAAGAATTCATGATATATATCTATGTACAACTTTTAAATATAATTTATATGATTCGTACTTAAATTAAATGTACATAATTTATAGGACTTGTACTAAAATATGACTTGTACATAAATAAAATTGTTTGAAACGGAGAATATTTTATCCTAAAATTAACAGTAAAATTGGATGTGTTTTGTTTTACCTTGTGTTGTAACTTTAAATTAGATTCGAAAAAAAGAACCAATACCATTTGCAAAATGAAATCAATGAAATAGAAATACCTTGAGAACCATTCAATAATTAAATACAATTTAAACTAAATAGAAAATAATAAATAGTAAAATGATATATTTTAAAGAAAAGGAAAATATTGTAATCATTTAAATACTTAATCAATTACACGGTTATCACCCCTTAAGCTCCAAATATACCACACCACAAGAACACCCATGTCACGGGCGCCCCATCCCCGAATAATCATGTCGTATAACAACATGACACTCATAAAAAGAGACATCATTATACTAATTTGGATAATTAATAGGTTTCAATTACTTAATTGACATAATTCAGTACACTAATTACATAATTAACGCGTATTATTAACATAAACAATTACCGCGCGCGCGCTGCGGTAAGCTCAAAGGTTACCTATGACCAGTAGCGTAACGAGAGTAGGGCAAGGGAGGCAAATGCTCAGGGCGGCTCTTTGTTAGGGGCGGTAAATTTATAGTCATAAATTAGCTTGAAAGAACAAAAAATAAGAGAAAGCGGGAGCTCTTTTATCAGAAATAAAATAAAATCCAAATAAGAAATTGATAAAAGAACTATCCTCCTAACACATGTAAACGTTTCAGCTGCTAAAACTTTAAACTCTATATTGGAAATAAATTCTTCGATGCTTATGCAATCATCTGAAATACTGAGAGGCATGAGTTGTATGAGAACGTAACACTAAAATGCAGGTGATTTGTTTTGAATCTTCAAATGTGACAGCTGCCCCTGTTGTAAAAGCAACAATTACTGTACCCTGTCAATTTTAAACAAGAGCCAATCAAAAGCTAATGCTAGGGTTGGCACTTTGTTGGGGGTGGCAAATTACTCGTTGTTAAAAAGTTTCTAAAAAAAAGCAAAAAAATCATCTTTCGGGTACTAGATACCATATATTTATTCAATTGCATTCGAAAGCTCTCCATATATTTCACATAAGGTTCAACACGAATATCTGCGATGTGAAAAGATTGAAAATCAGAGAGAAGCTGAGATGCTACAAGGAAATCTTTTTATTTTTTTGATTATTTTTTTGTGTGGAAAACACGTACTCTGTGGAACCATGTATTTTATGAAATCAATAATGCCCGAAATTATTAATAAACATTTAGTGCTAATAAAATGCTTTTCAGAGGTTACTCACAGATAACTGAATGAATACTTACAGGTAGCTTTGAATTATTCTACAATTTTATCTGGAGATCTTATAATTGTATGTGAATCTTCCAGTCAAAATATGACAGAGCAACTTTTGGTGATCAAAGTGAATATGTAGTCGTGTTATGGAAAAAAAAACAGTTGACGGAAAAGTTGTATTCTTGATATGATGAGGATACTATAGAAATTCGTGAGAGGCTTTGGCAGTTCCAGAATTCGTGAAACAGACAGATATGAAACCAGCTAATCGACACAGCTTACAGTTTGCCTTTAAATTAGAGTATTAACATAACACATGACATTGTCCAGCTTGGATTATTTGCTCTCGCGGGGAAAAAATTAATTAATGAATTTAAGTCAAGTTTATAAAGATATTTTAGCTCGAAGTTACCCTGCCTAATATTAATAATGGGTATTCTTTACAAATGTCAAAGTAATTCCAGTTGCGAGTGAAGCTTGTCTAAAATTAAGTCAATTATAAATTTATAATGATCAACAATGCTATTTTGGCCATCGAGCATGACATGGTTGACAATATTGATACATAAAGATTGTGCCATGAGGAAAAATGGTAAACGTTTATTTAAATAAATAAATGAAAGCACTTCTATTTAAATGTAACATAAAAAAGTAGGGTCCATATTTTTAATTCTTAATTTTTAAAAATCATCTTTATTTTTTATAGTATCAACATATTTTTCCAGGGGGGGGGGTGGCAGATCTGAGTTCTGCCCCGGGCGGAACATACCCACACTACGCCGCTGCCTATGAAGTCATGGGGTGGCCTAAAGCTAACTAATAACTAGTTCCGCTCGCACGGCACGTGGTTTAAAGGGAAGGGGGCCAGTATAAGGCATCACTTAATCACCCTTGATTTCATGCGACGAGTGGAAGGGAAGGGGCTGGTCAGTGGCGTAGCGAGAGTGGGCGGGGGGGGGCAAATGCCCTCGGCGGCACTTTTTCAGGGGCGGCAAATTCCTCGTCGTTAATTTGCTTCAAAGAAGAATTTTAAAAGAAAGTAAATCTTTTTATCAAAATAAAATAAGAACGAATAAGAAATTGATGAGTTAAATATTATACAATGTGTACATGTTTCAAATGATAAAATGTGTACATGTTTCAAATGATAAAATGTGTACATGTTTCAAATGATAAAATGTGAAACTCCATATTGGATACAATTTCTTCTAATACTTATGCTACTGAAGTGTAAAACCAAGAGGCTTAAGTAGTATTAGAACGTGACACTGATATGCTGATAACTTTAACTGATCCTTAACATTTGAATGCATTTCCTTTTGTAGAAGCGAAAGTGACTGTACGCAATCAATTTCAAACATGAGCCAATAGAATGTCCGAGGCGACATTTTGTAGAGGGGCGGCACATTCCTCGTTTTTCATTAGCTTCTCAACATTGTTAAAATAATGTCTAATAAAATAAAATAAAAGCCAAGGTAAAATTTAATAAAAGAAATGAAGAAATTATATAAAAATATGAGAACGTTTCAAAGGCCAAAACTTGAAACTACATAATGAATATAAGGTCTTATGATACTAATGCTAATGAACTTAAAACATTTGGGCTGAAGTAGTATAAAAAACATGACACATATGCACTGGTAACTATAATTGATTAGATGTTGTCAGCTGCTCATCTTGATTGTTAAAGGAAAAATTGCTGAATCCTTTGCATTCCAACAACAACCAAAAACATTTCAACAACATGAATGAACTTAATTGATATAAATTGCCCGATGTTACAGATGATAATTTGCGATTACTATAAGTGCAGCGAGATTGAGTGTCAAAAATATAACATTAACTTTTTTTTCAAATTAGAAACGGATCTTACACCAAAATAGAGACGAGACTTACAAACGCGTGAATGATTTTAGCGTAATTAAACAACTATAAAAAATGTTTGCGTACTTAATAAATGGCTTATTCTCCAGAAGCATATTTAAAAACCAAAAAAATTAATGTGTTTTTGTTTTTGTGGAATAAACAAAGCTAGTGAACAAAATTGCTAATCTAAATAGCATAAAAATTTGAGTTGCATTGATGAATTAAGTGTTCAATATTACTAAAGATTTGCTAATAGAAGGAATCAGAAATCGGATTTTTAAAAAATTGTCTAATAAAAAGAGAACACCAGTACATTGTTGTAAAAGAAAACAAATCAAAGTGGCAAGAAGTTCTTGTTAGAATTTTTGACACTATTAAATCCTGGAAAATAGAATTATGATTTTTGAGGTCAGATATGAGGAACAATTTAGTGTAAATATATGAAACAAATTCTGGATTTGATGACTCTGCTACAAATTACGATCCCATGCTTCGAGAACATCGTGTGAAAAGGGGGAAAAGCTTGTCACCTAAATAGTGAATGACCTCATTGCTGTTTTAGGAGATAAAGTTCGCAACAATCATCTTTCGGTTACACGATATCACATATTATTCCAATGCATTCGATATCTCTCCTTATATTTCACATAAGGATCAAACAAGTCTATTTGTGCGATGTGAAAAATGTGACAATTAGAATGTACAAGTTATTGAATCTTTCAAAGAGTTCATTGAAACAAAAAAATGAATCTGTTTACTACATTTCTGAAAAGATTTTTAAAAGTTTAATGCTGATTGTCTTTAAAACAATGAACAGTTGAGGCCCAAAGTGAGTTCATAATTCTTCATAGCTGGAATGTATACAGGAGTTCAAGAAAGGCTCAAGGACATAAATCTCAATGTCAAATTAATACTTTGCTCAAACAGTTCATTAAACCTGATTTGTTCATATGTTGCTCCAACTTAAAAGAACTCTCTATTTTCGGTACGCTAGAAAGTCAATGATTCCCGAAATTATTTACAAACTTCTAGAGCTAATTCAACGCTATACAGAGGCTACTCGCAGAGAAACGAATTGAATATTTAAAGGACGCTTTTGATATTGATAAGACTTTATGAATTAATTGAATCTTCCAGACTGAGAACGAGAGAGCAATTTTTTGACGATCAAAAGGGAATGCGTATCATGTAATGTAGAAAAAAACAGTTGTGAGAATAGTTCTATTCTTCATAAGATGAGGAGACAGTAGAAATTCGTGTGAGATTTTGGCAGTTACAGAATTCGGAAAACAGATATGATTTTCGGAAACTAGCTAATCTACCTGACTTTGAAATGTTGCCTTTAAATTATAGTATTACAGTATTAAAGAATCTCACATAAAATTCTCAAGCAAGGACTATTTTACCTCAAGGGTAAAAATAAATGAATTAATTTATTCAAGCCCACTTGATTTATCCAAGGTTATTAAGATATATAGGGTGAAAATTTATCCTGCCCAATATTATATATTAATAATGAATATTCCTTACAACAGCCATACATAAAGCTAGGTGCGAGATAAGGCTTTCTAAAATTAAATGAATGAAAATTTAATAATGATCAGCAATGCTACTTTGGCGATTTCGCATAGCATTGGTGACAATATTGATACATCTATGATTGTGTCATGTGGAAAAACAGAAAAACGTCCATTTTCAATCAAGAAATAAAGCTCTTCTATTTATTCTAACATAAAAATGTATGATGTCCTAATTGTCAATTTCTATTTAAAATACTATATATTTTAACAGTACAACATATTGTTCCGGGGGGGGGGAAATCTGGGTGGTTTTCCCGGGCGGCACATACACTTGCTAAGCAGCTGGGGCTGGTATAAGGCATGAATTATACCCCTTGATGTCATGCTACTGGTTATTTGACAGTGTGTAAATGATGTCTCTGTATATAAAGTCGTGTTTGTGGGTTCGAATATTGTCAGATTTTAGCAAAGTCATTGATTTGTTAACAACAATTTGCCGATGTTTTCTTTAAAGTAGCGTGATTTCATAAGGAATATACCCCAATCTTGTGTGTTTCGAGTTCAATGTTCAATGTTATCTGAATAGATTATCTTAGCACACTACTTGATTTTATTTAGCACCGTTGTCAAATTTGTTTTGGTTGCAAATGTATTTAGAATTTTTGATGTCATCATGACACAAACATCCCCAAACTCTCAGCCACCAAATCAAACATTACTATTGACAAATATTAGATAGAAAGGGAAATAACTTAATCATTTAAATAATTCATCAATTACACGCGTATTACCCCTTAAGCTCCGAATATATCACACCACAAGAACACCCATGTCACGGTTGGCCCATCCCCGAATTATCATGTCGTATAACAACATGACACTCATAAAAAATGACATCATTATCCTAATTTGGATAATTTATAGATTCAAATTCTTAATTGACATAATTAAGTACACTAATTACTAATTACTTAATTAACACGTCTTATTAACTACTGCGCGCATCTTACCAGTAAGGTCAAAGGTCACCTATGACGTCATTTGGGGGGGGGCAACCACCAAAATCCTAACCGTTTCAGCCTGTCCTAACTACTGTTATGTTCCCTTTTTAAAATTTAAAAAAAAATATGTCTGAATGAACTGCCTAAATATTATGGTTAATTATACTTCTAACATTTGTTTTAAAAAAATAATTATATAAAATAGTAATTATAATAAATTTATATCGTCTCTGATATCTTTGAGTCGCACACCTGAAAACTTTGTGACCAGTTAGTTAAAAATTGAGTTAGATAGAAAAGAGTAACAAAATTATACGAGATCTCTGGTCCATCGGATCATTGTCCATCACGATATCATGATGGCGTAGCTGCTGTAGCGGGACAAAAACACACGGTTTAGGACTTCTCTTCAGGACGACCAGCTGGTTCCCTGTAAAGTGAATTGTCTCCCTTCACACCATAAAATAACCCAAGACAACATTGCGCGTGGAGGCTACTTCTTGGCATCAGTACCATCGTCGAAATTACCGGAACTTTCGTTGTATTAATGTCATAGAGACAACAATTTTGAACTCAGTGTTTTCTTCTCTGAGATGAGTTGCCGTTCTATCTATTTGGGGACTGTACTTCAGTCAGCAAGATCGGGAGTCACTCAGTTTAGACATTAGACCATATGAACATCCACCACGAGCCAGTTGAATGAGACTATCAGTTAAACATAGGCAGCGCTTGTTGAGTTATTCATAAACATTCTTGTTGTAAACATTTAATAAAACTTCGATAATGCATTAGCTTTATAATTACCCTACACGTTACGTCCAGAGATTAAAAACTGTATTTTATCACTAAGTGAGGCATTATTGGACAAAGAGGAGTTAAATTTTGCACACATAAGAAATACTTTAGATTGTCTAAGTGTACATTTTACTAATTATAAATGTTTGTTTAAAATAAAATGTTTCTGGATTTAATGTTAAGAATAAATCTCTTGAATGCACACTTAACTTTATGTCATCTCTGGTACCTTACACCAGTGGATTCAAAATCTCACAGAAACTGAACATTGCCAGATATAGAGTAGCGCCAGTCTATTGTGGCATTTCTTTTTTTTTATCATCTGCTGTCAGCTCTGTTTACTCCTGTAGGTATAGAGCATTTATTTAACTAAGCTGAAATCATTGTGAATTTTTCCAAACGTCCTACTTGAACGCTTTCAGTGGGTAGTTCATTCTTCTATATTTCGTTTCTTCTGACCACCAGCAAATCCACTTTTCACAGTCAAATCACAATTCGATATCAAATTTACTGTGTAACGTCACAAATGTTGGAGCCATGGAGTTACCGCGACTTAACCGATTTCACGCAATTTTAATGAATCGCAACTTAAAGGATCTATTGATGCGTTATAAAAAATATAATTAATTAGAATTAATCGATTAATCGATTAAAATTTTCCCCCAATTAATCGAAAGAAAGTTTTTTTAATTAGTACCAGGCCTAATTAATAGTCAATGATTGTCTCTATGATAAATGTCAATTTTAATTATGTAGATTTTTTTTTACGGTTAAGTTACCAATCTTATGAAACATTATAAATCGGGAAATAGCGTAGAAAAGGTTTGTTCATTTATTATTTTTATTTTAAAAAATTCTTTTCAAAGATTTTGTTGTTGTTGTTGATTTAGTGTTAACTGATTGATTCGAAAATCAATTCATTTCATTTTCATTGTATCCCTTACATCATGAGACAACATATCTATTTCTAAATTACAAAGTTTATATGCATTCACTAATAAACAAAATACAAATAAATAATTGTATTAACATGAATTTAACTTACAAATTATTTTTCTATATTTAACATTGATCTGATTTTAACAAATACAATGTGCATTAGATCTATATATTTTTCTTAAACATAAAAACCTTTAATATTTTATAATATGTTTAATATCATGTTTTTTTATTGTTTGTCTAAACAGGCGTGATCATGTTATGTTGGTGTAACTGTGATTATGAACGAATGCCTTAGGTTTGTGATGCCATATGTGTTTTCTATACTGTGAAAGTATTTTTAAGCTTATAGTTTGTTGTTTCTTGTTTTTAGAGTCTGGTATTATGTTTTAGTGTTATTGCTTTGTCTATATCTACCTTGTGTAATGTGCCTGCTTGTATGAATTGTTTGAGTGTGGATTAAATTTGTGAAATTGTATTGCATGTGAGATATAAATGTTGTTCAGTCTCATCAGCCCCAGGCCTGCAGTGTGGTCAGCCTATTCTTGCCCCTCTGTCTTTATAATTTCTTGTTGAGACTGATTTTGTATTGTAAATTAGTATGTATGTTTCTTTTTATTTATTTGGTATTTCTTTGATATGTGTATTTTTAAAGTGTCCTCAGTGTTTGTAATTCCATAAACTTGTGCCCATTTCATTCTATTGTTCAGAAGTGTTGCTTGTCTTTATATTAAATGTGTATATATTTCTTTTGTTGTTTTGTGTAATACTTTTCATTGCCTTTTATTGTTTTGGTGCAATTGTGATTGATTTCTCCCCATGTAATGTGCAGTATGCTGTTATCAATTGATATTAAATGTCCTATTCTGATTTTTAAGTAATAATGTGTGAATGCATTTTCGGATATTTTTCTTAATGGCTTGTCCTATAAATTTGATTGTTAATGCTTGTATTTTTGTTTGCATGTCTTGCAAGTTTATTCCTCCATATTGTTCCTGTATATATTGTTTTGGGGATGACAATGTGTTTATAATTGTGCTCATTCCAAAAATTGTTTGTGCTGTGTATTTGTTTCTGTCAATAATTTTTTTTTGGATTGATTGTTCAATATTCCTCCATATTTCAGTGTTTGTCTGTGTCTGATTATAGGAATTAAAGATCCCATAAATTATAATTCTTTCCTTCCTAATTATGCGTAAAGGGAAATCTAGTATATTTTGCCACCTACCTATCCCCATAATTTCAGATTTGTTTACATTAATCTTGGACCAACTACATTTTCCAAAATCTTGAAAATTTGAAATGTATTTGTAAATTGACCTATCATTTGTTGGGAAAAAGTACGTGTCATCTGTTTAAGCAATTACTTTAATATCTCTGGCTCCAGGGATACCTATTCCTGTAATGTTTCCCTCCCTTTCGATTGTCTCTAGAAGTGGTTCACAGAATAGAATATACAGATCAGGGGATAAAGGACAACCTTGTCTAACTGATCTTTTAATTGCAATGTCTTTTGAAATTGTATTATTTATTATCAGATTGCTAATAAGTTTCCTGAAAAGAATTTTAACCCAATTACAAAAATACTCCCTTACTTTATGTGTTTTAATATCTTGTGAAGGTATGTGTGGTCTACCCTGTCAAAGGCTTTTTCCTGGTCTAGAGATAATATATTTGAATTTGTTTGTCATTTGCATATTTAATAATATCTCTGATTAAATGATTGTGGTTGTTGATGTCCCTGCCTTTAATGATGCATTGTTGATTGACATGAATGAGAGTATTTAAAGGTGGTTTTAGTTTATTGTCTAATGTTTTGGTAAGAATTGTATAATCTATGTTGAGTAATGATATAGGCTTGTAATTTTTAAGTTGTGTTTTGTCTGTGTCTTTCTTTGGTAGAAGTGTGATGTAAGAAGTGTTAATTGAATTTGGTAGTTCCATGTTGTTATAAGCTTCCTCTAAAGTTGCATGTAATATTGGGCCGAGTGTTGTAAAAAAGAAGTTGTAAAACTCCGTTGTTAGTCCATATGATCCAGGTGTTGTTTTTTTCATGTTGTGTAGTGTCACTTTATGTCTTGTAGAGTAAATGGTTAGTTCGTTTCCTTTGTTTGATCTTCCTGCAGTGCTATTGTAATTTGTGTGTACTGATCCTGTATATCTGCATCAGTTTGTTCAGTTGCAAAAATGTGTGTGTAGTATTTCTCAAAGTTTGTACAATCTCTTTGTTGTTAGTTTGTGTCGTTCCTTCTGTGTCTATTATTTGTCGTATCCGTCTGCTTTTTTTTGCGTATGTTTTGTTCTATTGTTACGAACTGCTTTGTAGGTGCTTCTGTGTAGTTTGTAGGTAATCTACATCTAACTTGGGCACCATTGTATTTATGTTGTTGAATTGTTTCTAATTCTTCCTCTAATTCTTGTATGGCATGATTTGTTGAGTTGTTGTATTTTTCTATTGATATTAGTACTTTTAGTTCATCTTCTCTTTTTCGGATTTGTCTGTGTAGCTGAGTTGCAATATTTTGTGTGATGTGTATAATTGTAGATTTTAAAAGTTCCCAGTGTTGGTCTATATTTGTAGTTGGAGCCACTGCAAAGTTTGTCGGCGGGAATTCAATACTAATTAATGCAGATATTGTAATAGTATTATACTTATTTTTTTCAATAAATATTGAGACTAAAGCAATATATTCATTTCAAATAAATGTTTTAATAAATATAATAACTTCATAAACTCAACCTGATGGAAGTGATACAGATTACAACACACTACAGGACGACAGTTGCGATTTAACGTCAAGCTGTAATTTTGAGAACGAGGCAAAGTCTAACAGGCATGGATAACCTTGAACTCTTGATTTGATTGCTGAAATTTGTCTTGTGAATTGTGTCTGGATCAGGATGTTCATCACGGAATCCTGTTTCGCTAAGGGCATTCGTTTAGTCCAGGATGCCAGTTACGGTGGACAAGCGATGAGGTGCAAAGATCTCACTCCTTCAAATGACAAGTCTATGATGGTGATAAGTCCATTTCTGGAAATTTACATAAAATGTTGTGTGTAACTATGTTTATGGAGATTTAGAGTGCATTGTTTTTTTCTATAGTTGTAGAACATAATTGTAAAGCGTGGTAAGCCCAGCTGAAGGCTGGGGTACTGTGAGATATAAGTGAACACATTTTTTTTTAAAAGTAAATAAGTATTGATTTTTGCAATAGTTCAAACTATTCTTTCTTTACTTTATAACTCTGTAATAAAAAAAAACCCGTAAAAACCATGTTTTTGACTATCAATCCTTTATGTACGACACGTAACTAAAAGAATTTTTATTATAGTACGCAGCGCAAGACCATCCAAAAATACAAGATTGTAGCTGTATCGTAAAACATGTTTAATATAATGCGCACCGATAAGGAATATGTTTATAAAAATTGTTGTCAATAAAATGCGCACCTTATTGCGTGACAGAAAGGTTGTTCAATATAATACGCACCGTGACACTCTATCTCAAAAAATAACATGATACATAGAGGATAAATAAAGTTATCTAAAAATTCAATAATTTAATGACAGTACATGCCATCGATCTGAAATTTTGATACATTGTTTTTATCATTGTTACAAAACTGCCTACAAAATTTCAGCTTGCTAGCTTACGAGGAAGTGGGTTAAAAATCGATCCAAAGGTTTGGCGACAAGAAAGCACGAAAGCAAGCAAGCAAGGGTTCAGACACCACAAGTTAATATAAAGGATTTAAAAAAGAATTATTGTTATATTTTTTTTAAAGGAAAAATAAAAGAACAAGAACTCATAAACATGTTTATTTAAATATGGTTTCTAACGTAAGCTAACCATGTGTAATTTGTTTATTTAATAATTATAATTTTTAAATTTATTTTAAAATGTGTATTTCTAGCAACCTTATTTCTATCTGCCGTATTTACTCGCAATATAAGCCTATATGGCATATAACCTTAGGCTTTATAAAAAGAAACTTTAACAAATGTAATAGGGATATAAAACTAAAATGCGACCTCACTTTGGTGAGACCTGTAGTAGAATATGCATCTTCTGTATGGGAACCATCCACCAAAGAAAGCGTTGATAAACTAGAACAAATTCAAAAAAGAGCTGCCAGATTCATTACTGGAGAATATTCAAAACTGACAAGAATAACATCATTAGTCAAATCATTAAACCTTGAAACACTAGAGGATAGAAGAACCAAGAGTAAAGTAGTAATCATACATAAAGCAATTAATTTTAATTTAGAAATACAACACAAAGATAACTTAATACAACCATCAGATAGACATAAGGATAAAAACACCTTTCTTATGCCGTATGCAAGAACAAACACATACAAATTTTCGTTCTTCCCGTCCGGAATTTGGGCGTGGTATGGGTTGCCTGAAGAAACCAGGAAAACCAAAACTTTATCAACATTTAAATCTCTAATAAAAATGCAGGACTAAACACAAACCATAGATAAGCGTAGGACGCAATAATCTTCTGTATAGAAGGAGCGTCTGTAAACAGATAAGATAAGATAAGACAAGATAAGATAAGATAAGATAAGATAAGATAAGATAAGCAGACCCCCTAAAACTGTCTTAAATTGGATATGTTTCTGGAAAAAAAATGCATATAAGCCGACCATACAATAGTCTAATTTTACTCCATATTTTTATTTCATAAAATTTTGTTAATTTAAAGATGTAAAATGTTTTCTTTTCTGTCACATACCAGTTAGTTTACCTTTTTAGAATGACCCAAAGACGTGTTCTGCTCTTTCCATTTGATATAATAATATCTGGACCTCTTCTCATAAATTGTTCACAACTGATGATTAACCAAGAATATGTTTAGACAAAAAATACGATTTAGTGTCTGTCCTTGCGTTCATTTTGTTTTATGCTCATATAAGCCAAACCCCTGATTTCAGTATTGTATTTTACAGTTCTAAACTCGGCTTATATAATATGAGTAAATACGGCATGTGTTTTAATTTAAAACACATTTATGTTGTTTATTCTGTCTACTATAGTTTGTATAGGTTATTCAAATATGTATATGTTTGTGTGTGTGATTGTGTTTGGGTGTGTGTTTGTTTTGATAATCTACAACATGGGAAGTTTTTATATGTAATAAAAACAACCCGTAAAAAAACAAGTTTTTAACTATAAATCCTTTACGTATGAGACGTAACTAAAAGAATGTTCATTATAACACGCAGCGCAAGACCATCCAAAAATACAAAATTGCAGTTGTGTCGTAAAACGTGTTTAATATAATGCGCACCGATCAGGAATAGGTTTATAAAAAGTGTTGTCAGTAAAATACGCACCTTATTGCGCGACAGAAAGGTTGTTCAATATAATATGCACCGCGACGCTCTATCTCAAAAAATAGCATGATACATAGGAATAAATAAAATAATCTAAAAAATCAATAATTTAATTACGGTACATGCGATCGATCTGAAATTTTGATACATTGTTTTTATCATCGGTACGAAACTGCCTGCAAAATTTCAGCTCGCTATCTTGCGAGCAAAGTGGTTAAAAATCGATCAAAAGTTTTGGCGACAAGCAAGCAAGCAAGCAAGCAAGCAAGGTCGGTCGGTCGGCCGCAGACACCACGAGTTAATATAAAGGATTTAAAAATAAAAAAAAGGGGAAAAAATCTTTAAATTTTACTAATTTGTATTTTCTAATTTGATGTGCAATAAATGTTTATTTTGGACTGCGCAGCACTAAAAAGCACCGGTACTGACGTATTTACTGTTACGTTGTACTTGAGACAATTTAGGTGACAAGATAAGTGAGAAAATCTTACAACATAAATTGTTGGATGCAAACGTTAATGAAAGATCTATAAGAGATAATACTATTGACTTGTGTTACGTAAAATGTGTTGTTTTTTTGCGTAACCTAACTTTATGTTAGATTTATTAAATGTTTACTTAAAATATAGATTGTTACAAAAATTTAATGCAAATCTACGAAACTATTAAATTAGTATAATAGCTTACATTATTATTGATGTCTAGTTGATAACCTATTGCACTTTATCTGCCTTGTATGTGGGTCCTTAAATAAGTGGCACGCCACTTTAATTCGCTCTCTTAAATAGGGATAATATGTCAAAGAATTGCTTGGTCTCTCTAAACCAGGGGTTCCTAACCAGTGGTGCATGCACCCCCAAGGGGTGCATGAGCAGGTTCCAGGGGGTGCATGAACAATTCAGAGGAAAAAAAAAGAAAAAGAGGAAGAAGAAAAAAGAAGTAAAAAAAGAAAGAAAAACTAATAATCTGAAAATGTAAACCATAATCAAGGCATGCCGCGTCAAAGGGTGCCCATATACAACCTTTTTGAAAGGTACATCTTTCTGCAAATTTCATTCATTACATGCCATAGCTGGCTGACATCTTCTCCATCTTGAATGAGTTGAACACATCTCTTCATGGACCAGCTGTGACTATAATGGATGGTACTGAGAGATTGCAAGCCTTCCTTAATAAACTGCCACTATTCCAACGACGACTAGAAAAGTCCAACTTGGCCAACTTTCCACTCTCGGGTGAAGTTGTAATATCTGCTGCAGAAGGAAGCACTGAGGGCTCACTGCCTGACAACATCAAAGAGGAAATTTTAGAGCTCCTTTCAACATTGCAAATATCCTTTGATGGTTATTTCTGTCAAGAAATTTCTATGAAAGACCTTTGGATTCGCAATCCTTTTCTCTGTGACTTGGAAAACATTGATGACAGTGACCTTGCTAAAGACGACCTGATAACCAGAGAAGTACTGAGGAGTGCCTTCAGTTGCAATATCTTGATTGAAATTTGGTGCGCCCAGCTATATTCCTACCCACAACTACCCAGTTCTAAGGGCAGTACTGACTCTCCTTCCATTTGCCACTACCTATCTCTGTGAAGCAGGATTCTCCACACTTTTGACGATTAAAACCAAGGAAAGGAATAAGTTGAATGCAGAGGATGACATGAGAGTTGCTTTGTCCAAAACAGTCCCCAGATTTAAATCGCTGATTGATCATAAGAAGCAGCAGATCTCTCACTAAATTCCCTGTTGCCTATTGTCAAAACTGTTGTGTTCCTAAAATAAACATAGTTTATTATGCATTTTCTGCAAGTTTCATGAGGGGGTGCATGAACTTCTTTGGGCATCTGAAGGGGTGCATGGACCCCAAAAGGTTAGGAACCACTGCTCTAAACCTTTGTATTGGCAATGATTAATGTTATACCTTTTTTAGAAAGTTTATACATCTTTAAAGAATATTACCATGTAATTAGACAAATCATCTACCTTTAGAATCAGTCCTTATTCTGAAAATCTAATATTGTTATATAAAAATGATGTGATCAAAACCGCAACAGTTTGTCAATGTATGGTTTGTTAGTGTGCTTTTTCGAAAGAACACGCATTTTCTGAAACTATATCCTACAGACAAGTCGTAATATCTGTGATATTTCTGTACACTAAATATATACTCTAAAGTTATTACCCGAAGAGTGTGTTACGCTCACTAATCATTTTAAACATATTATTTTAAAGAGTAAGTTTCATAATTCGTCTGCCCTTAGAGAGCTCTTCATACAATTTGTTTGGTTAATGCTCTCCAAAACACCCATTCTATTTCCAGTCTATGCATAACCTTAGTTCAGGACGAATTGAATGTTTTCTGACAGTTAATAATTATGTAAATATTGATATCATGGGGAGGAGGTGGAATATAATTGATGTATTTATTAGACGCACGTTGAATCGCTAGGTTTGAGCTTGAAAATGTCCCTGCAAGTTTGCTGTGCTGATGCGCTATATAAATTATCAATATATTATTATTGTTATAAAAACGCCAGTGCGTATTACTCCTATACATATTCCACTGTCTTCACTAAAAGTCCCAATCGTTTTAAAAAATCGTTGAATTTAGTGGAGCAATCGTCCCAAAAAAAAACTTGTACCATCTAAAAACTAAGGTAAACTTTTCTTTCAACTTACAAATATTTGCACCTGTTTTTATCACTCCTTACTATTCTTCATGGATCAGTGGTGCTTTTTCGGTTTTTTAAATTAGAATTTAATTTTATGCAATTTCCTGTTGTTATTAACCTAAACAAAACTCACTACTCAATCAAAAAGTAAGCCATGTTGCCAGAGAATGTTTGTTAGAATTATTTTTTTAACACGATACACATTTTTCTTAGGCTAGATCCGATAATATACTTGAATATAAACAATCATATATTAAAAAGTAAATATGATAATTTTTCTTCCCTGAAAACGCTTTTCACATATTCCTTAAGTTAAATCCCAAGTAGGAAACTTACAATTGTATCTGAATGTTTAGCCTACGTTATGCCCTAAAGCATATTGACAGTGTTTAAACTAGACTTAGTGTCAATCAGGTTTGGGTGATATTATTGACGCCTGCCACTACCCATGAAAAGTACCATTTAAAAGGTCACACAGCTGCCCGTCAATATAAAAAAAAACAAATTGTTCCACCAAGTAGCCTCACTCTCAACCCAGTGAATTTTATAACTATACATAATCCATTTTCTTCTATGATGCCTCGGTAAGTTTTCAATGTTTGACATATTTTAGTGAATTTTTTTTTAAATCATTACTTGTTGCATCGGGGCATCTTTTAAAGTGGCGACCGATCGCAAAGGATATTTTGAAGAACACGTAACAGTCACTTGTTGAAAATCGTTTTGGCCACGCTACCCGTTGAAAATAGATTAATAGACTGGACTGATAGCTACAGTGTGTATTCGTTCTAAAGCCGTTTTTTTTTGGACAAAATCTAGGGGAGAATGTTTGGGGGTGGGGGGGTCGGCTTAAGAGCGGGTCATGGGTGATTTCTGCATGTACATTGAATATCGGTGTGCTTATTGTAGATCATCAAATTTCCTGTCTACATTCTACAATATTCGACTGCTCTACCAGAAGCTATACACGATTATCATACTTCTACACTTATTTTATTTATTCATTTTTATTTATTTGTGTGAATGTTTCTATAAATTGTTTTAAATTTTTCTAACAATTAATATTAATGCACGCGATTTTGAAACATTTTAGCAAACAAACAAAAAAAACACTGGCAACTCTTGCCTATCAAAGAACACAAAGACAAATAATGGGGCAATCCTCCGAATCCCGGTCCCAAATTATTTTAAACTAAAAAGAGGAAATATAGCACATCAAAGTATGTTATTTATTGATAGAACACAGCGCACTTGTTATTTATTGTCCTGTAACCAGTAATGAAATACTCAATATTGTAATTGTCACATAGTATTTACAAATAGTTGCCGAAAACGTTCAGTTTATGACTGTCGCGCCACTATAAGGCCGACAAGACTGAAGTCTTGCCTGAAAACAGAGCACGACATGATATACCAGAGTTAACGTTTCTCTTGATCCGCAGTCTTTGCAGTCCTTCGATAGTCTGAGTGTGAATGCCTTGTGTGCTGAATGAACGAACTCATAAGTGTGCACAACAACTGCCTCGTTGTTTAACAAAATGTCAGTAATGACGTCATTGTTTATAACTAAGACGTTTCCGTGTCATGACACACGCAAACTAATTTGGGACAGGATTCGGAGGATGTAACAAAATAATTTACTGTGGCATTTTTTTAATTTACGAACTATATTGAAGAAATATATCTGTTGTTGTTTAATGACTTTATTAAAATGAATAATAAATTTTTAAAAACCGTAAAAAAACCAAGTTTTTCACTATAAATCCTTTATGTACGAGACGTAACTAAAATAATGTTCGTTATAATACGCAGCGCTTACGAGCAAGAGGGTTAAAAATCAATCAAAAGTTTTGGCGACAAGCAATCAAGCAATCAAGGGTGCAGACACCACGAGTTAATATAAAGGATTTAAAAACCAAGTTTTTTACTATAAATCCTTTATGTACGAGAAGTAACTAAAAGAATGTTCATTATAAAACGCAGCGCAAGATCATCCAAAAATACAAAATTGCAGTTGTGTCGTAAAACATGTTTAATATAATGCGCACCGATCAGGAATATGTTTATAAAAAGAGTTGTCAATAAAATACGCACCTTATTGCGCGACAGAAAGGTTGTTCAATTAACTACGCACCGCGACGCTCTATCTCAAAAAATAGCATGATATATTGGAATAAATAAAATAATCTTAAAAACCAATAATTTAATTACGGAAAATGCGATTGATCTGAAATTTTTATACAATGCCCAACTAACTTATCCTTGTTTGATAAATACTTAATATTGAACTTACTGAAATGTACACAAAGTATTTTATAATAGGGGTTGTAGGGCGCCTACGGCGCACACCACAGTTTTAAGGCACCTACGGCGCCTACTTTTTTTGTCAAAAGCCCAAGTAAATTATTCTTGTTTCATAAATACGAAATATTAAACTTGTTGAAATGTGCCCAGAGTATTTTATAATTCTAAATCCTTAAATCCTATTTTTACATCGTTCCCTTTTCAAAAATTAAAATATAAGCTAAAACAATGACGTCATATAGTTGTTTTTTTTTACAGAGGGTCTTCAATTTATAATTATTTTGTATACCTTTTTGCGCGCCTCCAATGTACGCCTTGGATTAAAATATAGGCTCAAAAAGTGACGTCATAGAGTTACACATCCAACCTGTGAGCCAGTGACTTGGACTATCATATTATATACGAGAGCAATGCCCGTGCGATGCTACGGGTAGGCACAATGAAAATAACTTTATTTGGATTTGAGTTTCACATTCCCCTTAATAATGAGTGCAGACGTATCAGGAAATTAGGGTAGTGATAAATCAAACCCCTTCTTTATAAAAATCACGATATGTGTGTCTAGAAAATAGAAAGTATGATGAATTTAAATATTACCCATCAATTTTGGTATTTCTGCTTTAATAACGAACGCTTTTCTCTATTTACTTTACCAGAATAACAAAGGTCCTTAACAGTTACAAAAATCTAATGGGCACGGCTCAATTTCTTTTTCCATGAATCAAAAAATGAAAACAATATCTTTGATTCGTTTGGTTCTAGGAAAAAGCTCTTAAAATCACCCACTCCATTTTATAAGCTAAGTATGAAATTAGTTCAAGACGATTAGGATATTTTTTAGCATAGTAACAAAGCAATAAATTGGCAGATACTTGTTTCACTTAAATAGCTGATTATTTTTCTTTTTATTTATATTCAAGCCTTTTTTCATTATAGCTTTTTTAGCTTTTAAAATGACATATAAGTTAGGGCTTAATATATAACATATAGTATGTAGGCATTTGATTTTAAAACAGTATAGTTTTTTTTTAAATCAGTCTGTATACAAAACTTTATCCTCGTTGTATACTATTACTCAAATAAAATCAAGTAGTTATGTCACAATATCAATTGCTGTTAGTGTATTTTTTGCCAGAACAGGGGTAAGCACTATTAAAAAATAACTTTATTTGGTTTTGGGTCTCAAATTTCACTTAAAAATGAATGTAAATGCATCGTGAAATTTGGGTAGTGATAAATCAAACCACTTCTTACAAAATTCACGAAGAAAATGTGTCGAGAAAATAGAAAGTATGATGAATTTAAATATTAACCATCAATTTTGGTATGTCTGCTTTAATAACGCATGCTTTTCTCTATATAATATACTCCTACAGAATATGAAAGGTACTTACCAGTTATAAACATCTAATTGGCAAGGCTCAATTTCTTTTCACACGAATAAAAAAAAATTAAAAATGTCTTTACACATAATTCCTTTGGTTCTAGGAAAATGCTCTGAAAAACCCCAATTCCATTGTATAGTTTAAGCATGAAATTAGTTTCAGACGAATTGGTTACTATTTGAGCCAGATAATATTTATTTGATTATGTATGCTTAGTGGAGGGTGGAAATATGGTTTATGGGTGTACGGTACATATTTTATTTCACACGAATATTAACATAAAAACAATGTTTGTTTTTTTTAAATTCCTGGAGATTGATTTTCTAATAAATCATGTCATTTTGAAAGGACTTCCCACTCTTTTCTTCTAGTATTAACAAAGCAATAACTTGGCAGATACTTGTTCCACTTAAATAAAGGATTACTTTTAGTTGTATTTGTATTTAAGCCTTTTTTCAGTGTAGCTTTTTTTAGCTTATAAAATGACATATTTGGTAATGGTCTTAATATATGACATATATTTGTAGGCATTTGATATTAAATCAGAATAATTTAAAAATAATTTTTTCAAGAAAGTGTATACAGCTTAAAAGAAAACTGCCATTTAGTGAACCACATGATCTGCCTTTGAAATCAGTCTTTATACAAAACTTTATCCTCGTTGCATAATATTGCTCAAATAAAATCAAGCTGTTATGTCTAAATATCAGTTGCTGTTAGTGTATTTTTTCGCTGGAGCACGCACTTTCTGAAGCTAGAACCTATATATGAGTCGTAATACCCGCGATATGTCTTTACACTAAATATATGTATACCTTAAAGAACCGTACAGTTTATACCCGAAGTGTGTGCAACGCAACTCATTGTTTTAGAAATGAAACTATTTTTTTAAAATGAATGTGTTAGTTTTGTTAGCTCTTTAATACCTTTCTTAGTAATGATTTTTATGGGAAAAGCATACTATTTATGTGAATTTTGATGCTTAAGTAAGGTGTGCATGGGTTTTATTTGTTTTAAAGAAAAAATTTGAATCGCAAGGTCTGGGCTTAAAATGTACCCTGCTGATTTAGTTTAATCTATGCAAAAAGTATAAAAACAGTTGCTAAGCTATAGTGTTTATGTCATCCAGGGTTGTGCGATATTATTGACTCTTACCCCACCAATAAATGGTACATTTTAAAAGGTCATAAAGTTGTACTCAATATAAAAATAGCTGTTCCACTTATTACCCACACTCATTGGTCCGTGCATATGACTATTATATAAATCCATTTTCGTCTATAACAGTACCAATTTTTTTTTCATTCCTTCTATTTCCTTGCAGCAGTTTATGTAGCAATCGTTCCAGAAAAAAAAATCATGTAAACTATTTAAGCACCGAAGGAAAATAAAATCTCCCACCTAAGAATCATTGGCATTGCTTTCATCACTAATCACTTGCATCATGCATTTTTAAATTTATAAATATAACTTACCTAGCATGTTTAACTTAATTTATGCAAAAAGAATATTAACAGTGGCTAAGCTGTAGTGTTTGGTATCTGGTTTCACTCATGTGCTTTATTTCTCTAATGAATTGAATACATTATTAGTATTTGATTATTTATAACTAACTTTTAAAATGTCAAATACATTAAGTATTTAAATTAAACATATAAAATATATATAGAAAAGTGGTAAAATAATACTGTGTATTTGATAATAAAAAAAATAATAGTATATAAATATTGTTAAAATATTATGCTAAAAAACAATTACTATGGTTTTTAAACAAAAAATTATGTAGATTAACGTTGAACATAAATGTAGACATCTTTACAAATATTACAGCAAACAATTTTTCGAACGGCTGCATAAAATACATCTCGGAAATACATAAAGGAAACAGTGTAAAGATGTAATTTGCAAACAAATATTCATTCTTACAATTTTAAAAAAATATATACATAGTATTGTTAGAGGCGCAACATTACCAGACATAAAAATAAACCGTTTCATCAAATTTAGATCACACAAAAAAAATACATACACACTCACTAATTCAGATGGATTAGTACCATTAAAAAAATCACATTGAAATAACCGCGGCTCTTTTTACTTTGTTTCCTTTTTTAAAATTAACTAGCTGACCCGCGGCGTAGCATACGCCGCTAATGATTTAGTGACGGGTGAAGACTTCCTGAAAGACACGGCACGGTAATCAAAATGGGGTGGGTTTTGGCAAACGACTGTGAGTGAATGAAAAGAAGGAACTCTGGAGAGACCCGCTGCGTATCACCCGTAAAAAATGACAGAAGTGTTCAGCTGAAATCTATTTACTTTGAAAAAATGCATTTTTTTAGGGCGCCTAAGGCGCCCACCTTTTTTCAAAATCCCAACTAACTTGTCCTTGTTTTATCAAAACGAAATATTAAATTTTCTGACATGTACACAAATTATTTTATAACTTTTTACATTGTTCCCTTTTAAAAAAAAATATCAGCGAAAACAATGACGTCCTATAATTTTTTTTTACAGAGCATATTTAATTTGCACACATTTTGATGCATTGGTGCAGTAATTTGGTGCGCTGCTTTTCTAAAATTTTTATCTGTTGAACATACTTGCAGCTTGGTGTCTCGCAGGGTCCGACCACGAAGAGAATTATATATATAGATATGAGCTTAAATTATGACGTAAAAGTCACAATATTTTATGGCGAGAAACGCCATCTTGTTAATATCGACACCAATTTTTTTATTATTTTACGTCTTAATTTTCAATAATTTATTTTATTTTCAGGAGTTACCCCGCATAGCGAGCACCCACACTACCACACACAGATGCCTCAGACGCGCTTAGGCGCAATATATATAGGGATATATATATACTATTTCATTAAATTTTAGTTCTTATAACGTAATAAAATATGTGTGGGTAACAACACCCTCACATATTTGTGTGTTTTTTTTAATTTTTATTTTAAATATAACTATACAATACAAATAACATTTCAATGTTATTGATGCACATATAAGACAATGTTTGGATCTCTAAAGAACAGGACAAATTATATTGTTTTTTAGTAAAAGACATTACGTTTTCATATTGGACTTGCAACAAAATTGATTTTCCCGTAATCGCCACACCCTAAAGCACCAGTGCTGAAGAATGTAAAGTAAAATCATACTTGAAAAACTTAGACGAGAAGATTAATGATACCATGTTTTATTAAAAATATATTCAACTGTAATGTACACTTTTATGAGATTTAGTACTAGTAATATATTCTACTGAATTTTTTTATTTGCGTGAAACTTACAAGAGTTTATAGAAGTATAACTTTTGATGAACGAGACACATTCTAGTATCCTATTCATTTAAATTTTAATAAAACGATCACCCTAATATATTTACTTTAAAATACGTGTCTATCTACATTTTTAAACGGCGTTTACACTTTTTCGCAAATTTGTTTTTAATTTTATTCTTGTGGCACGTCACTTGAACTCGATCACTATAATTAGGCATACAATGTCAATAAAAAAGTATTAAACTCCTACTTGGATACGCCTTTTTTTTAATTTTAAAAGATGTTTCACCGTTCATAGTATAATATTTTGAATTACTCCTTTAAAATAGTAACTTTAAGCAAAATTCCATAATTAGCATCTTACAAATTCAAACTTAACTTATTTTTATTTTAAAACTATCAATAAAATGAAAATGAAGTCTGTAAACATTTTTAAAAAAAAACTCTGTTAAAAATATGTAGATTGTAGACTAGACATTTTATATAAAATGTGTTACTAACATGTAGACTGCGGACTAGACATTGTATAGCAATTCTGTCAATAGGAAGTACACTTGAGACTGTAAATTTGATAATAGATGCCAATATTAGATACTGTGTAGCTTTTGGAGTGATCTTTTGCATGTTGTTGTGTGTTATTCGTTACAATATCTTTCTATTTTTTATGATCTGTAGCATATTAATGACTCTGTCAATACTGGGATCAGAAAGACATAAAAGCAGAAAAATGAAAATAAATTTGTGTAGGAAATCAGTTATAAGAAATTAAAAAGTGTTACAGTAAAAGCTGCCCTACGATTTGAAGAGTGTATAACATACTTACAATGTTATCAGGAAGAAGTAAGGACACACGGTAAAATTAAATATTTTGATATATTTTAGCGTTGAAAATAATTTGCATATCTTTTAAGAAATTTGTGGAATGTTTACTATACAATTACCAAATGTATCTTAAATGGTGAAACATTGCGACTATTTAATTTACGTCGTTAGCAGGCGTTATTAAAATATATACATTTTAATACATTTCCTATGGTTGTAATAAACAAATAGTGTTCAATATTAAAATAAAATTGGATAACTCATCAATATAAAATTTTATTAATTTAATTATTTTTCTAGACTCGATGGAAACTTAATTGTATTTTACATTTCTTGTTCATCCAGGTCAAAATGATATCGATGTTTTAGTTACTCTCAAAAGTTTAGAAAATCACACATTCTGTAATTGACTTTTTTTTTAAATGAATTATTGTACAATATCTGTGCTTTTCTTATACAAAATATATTAACGTATAAGTTAAATAGTTTGAAAAGACACTATTTTGTTCTCACTAGTAAGACCTTGACATAAATAATTGTACATATAAATAACTGATACGTTTTAAATGCGTTCTGATGAAGCCTTAGTAATATATTAAAAAAGTGTTTCTCTTTTTCTTGTTAGTTGTAATCATAAGCGATGTTATTAGTAATTATATCTAAACTTTCAATTCTTAATTATAAAACTAACTGACTTTTTCTGTTGCCAAATTTTAACAATAGATAGTATATAGCTTATAATTCATGAATCTATTGTACATTTCATCACAATTAATGGTCTAATTTAAAAAAAAATACATCTTTAAATTACCTCCTTTGTCAAATTGATTAACCCAGGCATGTTTGTGTTAGATTATGGGAAATAAGTGTCTAGCAGATATCAGGGCCTCATTTGTGCTAATGGATGTAAGACATTCAAGTGTTTTTTAGTGTTTAGAATATTATATTGTACAAGATACGACCCTTGGCGTAGCATAAGCCGCAGACTTGTTCATATATAGTGCAAAGAAAGGGGGGGGGGAACGGACACAAAATACAGCACGTAGAAATAAGAAAAAATGCGAGTAAACGTCAGTGGGGGGGGGGAGAGATCGCCGACGAATTATTGGTCTCGAGACATGCGCACTGTGGTTAGCTGCCTGCCCTCCCCACCCTGCACCACCCAGCCTGCCAACCATGACTGTGTGTGGCCGACCCTAGCGAAGGTCATTTGTCATGTTTATTTGCACTCGTCTTGTGCTTGTTCTGGTGAATTCTATATATAGATATTTACTGTAACCACTGAATCGATCTCTTCAAGCTCTAAAAATATTTCAATTTTGTTGTTTTATATAAAACAAAGTTGATAAAAATGTTGGCTGTGAGCTGTTAAGATTTCCAAATATTGTGTTTAACTACTGACTGTGTAAAGTTACGATTTCCAAACACATTGCAGCCACATTTTCACGGGTACCCGAGCACAATTTGACTATTCGGGTGATTGCACGGCACGGGTACCCGAGCACATTTTCCTAGTCGGGTGATTGCACAGCACGGGTACCCGAGTAACAGGGTGAATGGGTACCAGTTGAAGGCCTAACTATGACATCCTCGTCCTACCAAATTGTATTTTTATGTAATTTTTAAATGTTGACTGAGTGCTTGTTTTCCTGGTTGTCTCAGGAAAACGATTCAACGTCCGAATGAGAATTTGTATATGTCTGTTTTTTCATACGGAATAAGAAAATTATTTTGTCCCTATGTCTATGTAAGTATTATATTGGGTTATCTTTGGGTTGTATTTGCGAGTTAGAAATAATAGCCTTAAATATTGTTACTCCTTTACTATTTGTTCTTCTGTCGTCTTGTATTTCAATGTTTAATGATTTAACTTATTGTATTATGTTTAGCAGTTGTAAATTTATTACAATTGAAATTTTGAAGTTTGAATTTCAAATTTATACTTTAAATTATAATATTATGGATCCACTCATATTCAGTGTTTTTTGTCTCTAAAGAACACACAATAGTTTTTATTGAAATATTATGCATAAATGAATTGAACGTACGTAGAAATTATATTTTTTAAATTTTCCTTCATCTTCGCACCACAAAGCACCAGTGCTGACATATTTCACATGTAATTTTTTTTGATTAACTTAGAAGGATAAATAAATTGAATAACATTTTTAAAAAAGTTTTTAATCTGTATTTTACAAAGCCATAACATTAGCAATAATAAATTGTGTTTCTTAAATTTTTCTTTGCACACAAATTTAAAGAATGTAGAGAAATAGAAAATTCGTGAAACGCAATAAATTTGAACATCTTTTTCATTTCAAATTAAGAGAACTATGAACTGTATGTATTAACTTTATTAGATACGAATAATATATTATCTAAAAGCTCATGCACACTATTATTTATCTTCAACATTTTTATCCAAGTGGCACGCTACTTGATCTCGGTCCCTACAAATAGAGATACACTATTAATGAATTGTTAAGATTCTCTTACCACCATAAACACTTATTTAATTTTAATAACATTCAACAATATGACATGTGTCTTGAAATTAGTAATTAGGCTTAGTATAGGATAATTACCCAAGACTTTGTAGTCCACATGGCTATATGCATAATACAAATTTTATTATTTCATTTTACTCAAAAATTTAGAAAATTCGACATTTAAAAAAAAACACAAATTATATCCCATACATATTTACCTTTCTGGAGAAATGTCTAATAAAAATAAATTAAATTTTTACACATTTTAAAACGAATGAATGAATAACACGTAGACTGATTACTAGACAATTTTTAGTAAATATGTGAAGCAAAAGGAGACTTGAAATTACAGAGGTAAATATTAGATACTGTGTACCGATTAGAATGATCTCTTGCTTGTGCTTGTTTATCAATGTGTTAAAATCCCTCAATATTTTATTATGATCCGTTGTATGTGTGTGACTCGGTCAATAATGGGCTGAGAAATATTGAATTGTAGAAGAGGGAAATAACTTGGTGTGGGAAAGCATTTAAAAGAAGTTAAAAAGTATTACAGGAAAAACTCGCATATTAAATGATGAGTTGATAGCATATTTATTTTAACAAATCAGGTAGAAGTAAGTGCGCACAGTAAAATTAATTATTTTCTGTATTCTAGCGTTGAAAATAAATTAATATATTTTATGAAATTCGCGGAAAAATTTGTTATATAATTACAATTGATATCCTTATATCTTGAAAAAAAACATTGCAAATATTTCATTTCAGATTTAAAATTAATTTTTAATTACATATATTTACATGCATTTCCATTCTTGTATTTAAACCATTCGTTTTCCATATGTAAATGAATTTTACAATCACCATATCTAATAAATCGTATTAATTTAATTACTTTTCTAACCTCGAAGGACACTTAATTGTATTGTACATTTCTTGTACATCTTGTGCAACAATACTATCTAACTGTTTGTTACTATTGCAACGTTGGGAAATCTCACATTCTGTAATGGAAGTTTTCATTTGCATTTAGTATACAAAATTACACAAACTATATAAATGTTCTTACTGTTATTATCTTTTATCACTCTTGTTAGATCTAGACATGTGCAGACTGTAACATAGATAGATGAAACGTTTTAAAAGAGTTTTTTGTGAAGTCCTTAGAGACATGTTAAAAATATTTTTTTGCATTTTCTTTTTAGTTGTAATCATGAGCTATGTCCTTAGTACTGATGTCTACACTACAAAATGATTGTTATAAAACTGACTGACTTTTTAAAGAATCTTGTTTTAACAATACAATGCCTGAAGGTTTTATTAATAAATTTATTTTCACTTGCATCTTTTTATTCTGCATTGTCTTTCATTTTATATTGGGATTTGTCTTGTGTTTAAAGAGTTTACTATATAGTGCAATAACGCCTTCCCACTCTTAGGTTTTATACTAGTCGTTTGAATTACATGTTCTTCTCGTGATGAGAGAATGAGCGTATATACCAACCAATGTCAATGAGTGGTTGTTGGTTTGATTGAAGTAACAAGTTTAAATGTTGTTATGTAGCATCGACCAATGACGTGTTTAAACGTCTTCTGATATTGTTGTCATTCTTGATACCATTTATTAAAAACCAGTAAGTGTGTATTCTAATAAGATAAAAAAATTTTAGCAGTGACAAAAATGTACATGTAAATAGAATAGTAAACATTGAAATTTAATCCCAACAAAATTAAGATTCTAAGCGCTAATTACATTGATTTCATTACAACTCACAAATAAAAATGCTATTTTACATTTCAGATTTTATTTTCTAGGACAACATAATTAAATAAACAAATGCAGTAAACCATTAAATTACATGAATACAAAAGAGTAGAGTTTACCCTAAATATCTACATTAAAAAAAGAGAAAATTACATATTCTTATTAACCTTAGCCTTGGTTGCACCACAAACATTTAAGTAGTTTAAAATAAACATGATGAACTTGTGTTGTGCGACATAACATTTAATACAGAATAAATGGAAACAATAACTAAATAGAAATGTACATCGATAATCATATTTTTGGTTGTTCTACAAACATATTTTGAGCTAAATCTATGTACACATAGGTATACAGTTGGTCGGTAAAAACAGGAAGATCAAATTTTAATAAAGTATTTTGTATCTTAAATGGATATGAAGAAAATTGTATTTCCCTTTAGTGTTGCATCACAGAACATTGAAATGACAGCTGAAAACAAACACATGTATGAAAACCTTAATCACTTAAAAAGTCAGCTTAGTTGACGAAATAGAATGTAAGTAGTGAATAGATTATTCTTTAACTTTTGATCATTTCTTACAGAGCGTATATTTATGTTTAGAACTTGATGACTGTATGAAGTGTAATATCAGGTCTAACAAATATTTTATTGATGTGTATGACTGTATGGAGATTAATAATAATAATAATAAATTGATTATTTATATAGCGCTGTATCCCAGTAAGGAACTGGGCTCACAGCGCTTTACATGAAAGAAATAACATACCTATAAGTATTAACTTAACTTTCATATCACAAATATCAGATTAATATCAGGTCTAACAAATATTTTATTGATGTGTATGAATGTATGGAGTGTAATATCAGGTCTAACAAATATTTTATTGATGTGTATGACTGTATGGAGTGTAATATCAGGTCTAACAAATATTTTATTGATGTGTATGACTGTATGAAGTGTAATATCAGGTCTAACAAATATTTTATTGATGTGTATGACTGTATGGAGTGTAATATCAGGTCTAAAAACATATTTTATGTTCGTGTATGACTGTATTAAGTGTAATATCAGTTCTAACAAATATTTCATTGATGTGTATGACTGTATTAAGTGTAATATCAGGTCTAACAAATATTTTATTGATGTGTATTAATTGTGGCATTTTTATAATTTAACACACATACCTTATCTTTACTAACACGGAAGTTTCTTCCATACATATATTTGGGTTCCGTTCGTAAAGATGATCTGCCCTTTAATATTCTCTGTTTTACAGGCGTGTTTTCGTTAGGTCTTTCTTTTCATTAGAGTTATATTATGAAAAACTTGTAATATCTGTGGTTACGCATATTAGTAATGTAATATGACAGGTTAGTGTTTTTAGATATTGATTTAATCATGTTACTGTTTTACGCAAGGTGATTTCGTTGTGTAACCATGCTTGAAAGTGCTTACTTAATACAATTTGCTTCTTTGGCATGTATATGTAAAAATCGATTTAAATATGTAGACTTTTTTGTATTAGAAGTTGTAATTATGATGACTTCTTTCTCTGTTTAATTATATATATAAACGCACCGCACTAAGACGCACTATATAGAAAGAAAGGAAGTGAAGAAAGAAGAAAAAGCGTGCTTCATTTTTATGCAATCATCTAAGACTCACTCCTACTTTTTTATTATTTTTGGTTTTTGTTTATATTTTTTCTTTGTGTTTTTATTTTTTTCTGTGTGTTTTCGTTTATTTGTTTGTTTAAGTTTTTTTTTAAATTACGCATTTAGTTGTGTCGCATTGCTCCCTGCTTTGAAACACGTTTACTCACGTTTTTCTGATTTCTTCGTGATGCTGTTTCTGCCCGTTCTTTTCCTTCTTTCTTTGCACTTTCTATTAGCCAGTCTGTGGCATATGCTACGCCGTGGGTCGGATCTAATTTTTTTTTATTAAAGGCCATTGCATTTTTTTATAGGACGTGCAACGTAAATTGTTCTTCCAGTTACAGTCGCACCACAAAGCACCAGTGCTGACGTATTTCATATTAATTTTTTACTTGAAATGAATTGCAAGACTTAGATGAGAAGATTAAGTGTTGAATCTTTAAATTAAACCTTATTAAACTATAATTTAGACATCTATGATACTTTGTACTAATAATGTGTTCTATTTAAATGCCTCCGTGCATGACGTTTATAAGAGTTGATGGAAATATAAAATTTGAGGAACAAAACACATTTTTATATCCTAATCATTTGAAAAGTAAAAAAAACGATTAAATATATATATTTATTTTAAAAGATAGGCATGTCTACATATGCATAATGCGTTCCTTGTTTACGGTGAGTTTGTTGATTTTATCCTTGTGGCAGGCCACTTGAACTCAATCCCTATAATTAGGGATACAATGTCAATGAAAAGCTAGAATTCCCCTACAGAGATAAACTTTGATGTCATATTTATATTATCTTATCTGTAACAGACGCAACTTTTATGGTTCCTCTAAGTCTTGTAATAAAAAAACGTATTTGAATGATTCCCTAATGTGTATGTAGATTTTGTGTATATTATTATACTAGCAAAATACCCACGCTTCAGCGGAAAAGTAGGATTTCAGTTCGTGTTGAGAATCCACGGAACAAAGTTCTGGAGATGGGACAATAAGCATAAAGACCGTTGGAATGGTTCAATATGGCGAATGTCATTGACGTCATAACAATAAATAGTTACGTTCATCAGTATCGGCAAGAACAGGGAAGACGCCTACCAAGTTTCCTTAAGCCGGATCTATAAAAGAAAGGTTTAACAAAGCGAACGTTGTTTTCCGTTAAGTCCATTACGCTTAGAATTTAAAAATCATAACTACTTATTCTATTTAAAATCAACCTTAATATGTCCATCTAGAACCTTAGAGATAGTTATAGAATATGATGAAAGCGGTAGGGAATAGCATATGATATATATGTAGCCAAGTGGCAGGAAAAAGCATAGCACATATATGTAGCCGAGTGTTAGAGAATTGAATATGACATATATGTAGGGGATTGGTGGCTAAGCAATTAACTAGATACACATCAAATAACAATGTATAATTGGTACTTTTCTCTTCCGAAACTGAGGAAAGGGGGGGGGGTAGGCTTATGAATGAACGGGCTATAGGGCGAGTATATTCGGTAGTTATTCTTATTAAAATAATCATATGACCTTGTCAAATAGTGAAAGTCAACTCTCTTTAATAGGGCTTGTCATTTCCAAGACTGAAAAACGTCATAATTCATTGTCTAATGCTCTATTTTAAGACTACTTTTAGTGGAACAGTGTTTTAACATGAAATATAGAAGAATCAATAAGTTCTAAAATATTGTTAGTTTAGTAAAATTACGAAACAGTTGAAATACAATAAGATTTCTTAAATTAACGAACATTAAACAAATAGCTGAAAAGATAATTACTTATCACTGTTTATACAGTTTCATATTGAATCGAAACTTTTATTAAAATTTTCTATTGTAAACCATTCTAGAGGGTGTTGAACAGATGTCCATTACAACAAAATGCCGCGACCGCGCAAGCGAGATCCCTGGTGGGAGCTGCCTCGTAGCTGCCAGTCCCTCATTACGCAAATGCGGACTGGACACTGCCCAACAAACAGCTACTTGCACAGGCTAGAAAAAAACAGGGAACCCGGATGCAGTTTATGTGGTATGGCCGAGGAGACAGTTGCACATCTGCTGACCGAATGCTCTGCGGTGATTGGGGACGCGGAAGGATCAGACAGCCCACGCACTGTGGAGGAAATCTCCATGGAGACACCCTTATGTTGAGGCTCGCCGTTGGTATTGGAGGCCGGCTATCAGAGTTGAGCTAGACATAGTCTATTAATAGCATATTGTAAAACGTAAGACGGTGAATACTTGGATGGGGGTGGAGAGAACACGAGAAGTCAAGCGAGACTAGGGGACTAGACGTATGCTTGTCTTATGAACCACTTTAAAGTCATACCTTTTTGTAGGCAAGACAATAAAACTTTCCTTATGACGTCAACTAATTTTTACAGAATCTTGCGTAAAAATGTTGGTTCCAGCTCTAAATTTGACAAGAAATTATGATGTCACAAAAGGTGATTATGATATTTATTACAGCGAAACATTATCTTACACAACTAACCTGATATGTGTATTTATAAAATATCGATAGGAAGTGAATTTATTTGTCAACTTCAAACTTATGACTGTATTAAAACCTTTTATCTAGGACTGCGGAAATTATCGATTAATTAATCGATTTATCTTTAAAAAAATGTAGATTAAAATTAATTTGATCAATTAAAATTCCATCAAAATTTTAATGTATTTTCTTTTTCCAATTTTAAAATTATTTTATGTTTTATTACCTACATAATTTTCCCTTGTATTATTATTATTTTTTAGACATGTATACGTAACCCAAAAAGGTTTTTCGTCCTTATTTCTTGCATAGCAGAACGAATTTGCTATGTTATTTTGGGAGCCATGGAATTATCGTGACTTAACCGATTTCGCCAAATAATGAATCGCGACTTAACGGGATCTATATATGCGTTATATAAAGTATAATTCATCGAATAATCAATTAAATTGTTCCCGATTAAAACGAACAAAATATATTTATTCAGTACCAGCCCTACGTTCATCTAATTATCGTAATTATTTTAAAACGTATTATTCCATAAACAAAGTTAGGGAGCGAGATGACTCGCTTTGTATTAATGTGTTTATGTCAAGATATTTGCAAAGCTTTTAAAACTAAAAATTGGCACAAGTAACAATAACAAAACTCCAACACGCATTTAACATTTTGATGATGATAATTGTTCCAGGCCGTGGAACAAATGGTACAGGGCCGCCAAATGAACATTAAATTATTTACATTGTATTTACAGTTGTGTTTTTCTCTTTGGATCGTGCATCTTTCGGAACCAGAGGCAATAGCTTTTTAAATCCTTTATATTAACTCGTGGTGTCTGCTTGCGCCATTGCGACCTTGTCGCCAAAACTTTGGATCGATTTTGAGCCCACTTCCTCGTAAGCTAGCGAGCTGAAATTTTGCAGGCAGTTTTGTATCAATGATAAAAACAATGTGTCAAAATTTCAGATTGATTGCATGTACCGTAATCAAATTATTGAATTTTTAGATTATTTTATTTTATCTCTATGTATCATGTTAATTTTTTTTTGCTATAGTGTCGCGGTGCGTATTATATTGAACGACCTTTCCAGTCGTGCAATAAGGTGCGTATTTTATTACCAACACTTTTTATTATATATTCCTAATCGGTGCGCATTATATTAAACACGTTTTACGACACAACTGCAATTTTGTATTTTTGGATGGTCTAGCGCTGCGTATTATAATGAACATTCTTTTAGTTACTTCTCGTACATAAAGGATTTATAGTCAAAAAACTTGTTTTTTTACAGGTTTTTTTTAATTACCCATTTTGGCGGCACCCCGTCAAAGGAACATCAATTACACATTAGCGCAGATCGGAAAAAACCACCTACAATCACAAGTTTCGCTGTTTATGTCGGCGCACTTATTTCGGCGCTCTTTTGCACCTGAGGTTGAATCAATACATAGCATCATTCACCAGAAGATGGCAAGCGAAAAAATGTCTCCAGAATTTAACATTGAATCTATTGATGTCATCTGATGCGTATCTGGGTTTTCAGCGCCCTTCACTAATTTATTTTTGGCGCCCTTGAGAAATAGGGAAAATACCATATTATACATAATATTGAAGGAATAGCCCTCGGTGCCTTTGGCAGTTGCTCCGATGCCAAGTAATTGTTACGCCTCTGGATGTCATGCAAGTTATTAACCACATCAAAGCAAACGCCCTTAACTCAAGCCTGTTTAAGCCGCTTCGCGAGAATATGTCTTGTATTGTACACAAAAATAAGATCGTTATCCAGAGGAAATTTGCTAACCAGAGTATTTGAATGACGAGAACCATTGCAAAGATTTCTCTCAGAAAAGATAATCACCGCTGGCAGCACATTTCAGTGACAAGGTATGGGTCGCAAAACTTGCATACCTTTGTGACACATTCAGTTAGCACAGTCAACTCAATCTTTAATTTTAAAGGGAAAATGTCAAGTTTCTTCATGTTGGCAGACAAAGTAGCTGCGTTTAAATCCTAACTGGAGTTCGTGGGACGGGGCGTGAACAGAAACATTTTGGATATGTTTCAAAAATTAGCGGGAATTCTAGGTGAGACTGAGCCTGAGCTTTTATTGTCCCAGTTGGTGCACTATCACATGTCTTTGCTTTTAGAAGAATTTGAGGGCTACTTATCAAACTACAGATGACTGGTATGGAATGAATCCTTTAAACAGACCAGGCGAGTCTTGCATGTCAATGAAAGAAGAAGTTCAACTACTCAAGATTGCAATTGACGGCGGTATCCCAGTAAGGAACTGGGCTCACAGCGTTTTTCATGAAGATAATAACATACATATAAGTATTAAATAAACATTCATATTATAACAACCACATAAATGATAGAACAGTACACATAAGCTGTGTTAATCATTAAAAATAAATTTTTTTTCATTAATTTTTAAAATAAATCTTGAAAAGATGTGCTTTAAGTGCAGTCTTAAAGGACTTGGTATTTGGAATACTACTGATGTGTAATTGTAGATAATTCCATTGTTTGGCGGCACAAAAAGAGAAAGAACTTTCACCAAATGTTTTAGTGCGTGTCTTAAGAACAGAGGAAAACCCCCGTGCTTTGCTACAGTGTAAGCACACAAAATATAACAATATTTATTTAAGTCTCTTTCCTTACTCTTTTACATTTATAGATGATTATAAACGCATCATGAGAGTGGGATAGCGAGACAGCCATCATGGTGTGTGGGGCTGTACTCATATGGACATGTTGTTGTGGGATAGTGAGACAGCCATCTTGGTGTGTGGGGCTGTACTCATAGAGAGACATCCATCTTGGTGTGTGGGGCTGTACTCATAGAGAGACAGCCATCTTGGTGTGTGGGGCTGTACTCATAGAGAGACAGCCATCTTGGTTTGTGGGGCTATACTCATATGAACAAGTTGTATAAGGCTTGGTGTGTGGGGCTGTACTCATATGAACATGTTGTTGTAGGGTTGGTGTGCATCAACAATAAAATTGTTCAGGCTTGTGATATGAATGATGCAATATTGCATTATGCTTTTAACTTGCTATATAAGTATCACTCCGCTAAAATGGGATAAGGACGCGCAACAAAATTTTTATTTCCGTCAGTGTCGCACCACAAAGCACAAGTGCTGTCATATTTAATATGAAATTTTTTTGAACACCTTAGATCAGAAGATTAATGATACCATCTTTAATTTAAAAATGTATTATACTACTACTATAATTTACACTTACAATATATTTAGTACTAATAAATTGTGCTACATAAATGTTTGCTTGCATAAAGCTTATACTAATTTATAGAAAGATAACATTTGAGGAACAAAACACATTTTAATATCCTGTCATTAAAGTCTAAACAAAAACACTATTCAAGTTATATATTTACTTTACAAGAAATGTCTATCTACACGTATACATACTAGACCACTGTGCTTGACATTTGTCTATTGTATCCTAGTGGCACGCCACTTGAACTCGATCCCTATAATAAGGGACACAATGTCATTGAAAAAGTAGGATTCTCATTGCACGATAACCCCTTATTTAATCATAAAGACAAATTTATTTGTATACAGTAAAATGAAATAAAGTGCTTCATGAAAATATTAACTTTTATTTTAGAAATTCATTAATAGCCATTTATGTGTTGTTCACGTGACTGCATACTAAATATAAATTTATTATTTAGAAAAAAACTAGCTGAGGTACTCGGCTTTGCACGATTTAAAAATTAGTAAATAGATTTAAAAAAACAAACAAAACAAAACGTTTGACGAGGAACACCTCTATTTGAATTTTTACATGACTTACAGTTTATACCAGACCTATTAGGATCAGTTCTTATAGGTCGAGCTTACAGAAAGTCCCAAAGTTGGGTAATTCTAACAGTTGCATTTACAGTTTGTCGATTGTGAAACGGAACAAAAGCAAGTGAATTTAGACTTTTTGCTGGTAATAACATACTTATTTAACATGAGTTGTAATTGTACATATTTCCTTATTTTTGAAAGATCTATTTTATAATTTTCGTTACTTTGTATCAATATAATTTGAAATATAACTTGCTTTTAGAATTTAAAGACAAAGTAATTATACTTTTGAATTGTAAAATCTTACATTTTAATTAAGAACAAACTAGTTATTCTTAAACTGCATTTCTTTCCCTTGTAGGACATGGGTAAATAATTAATTTAAACTGATCTTTTATAGCGTTAATTTTTCAATACTGTTGAAATTTAAATTATGACCTTTCTTTGTGGAGAATGTTTGTAATTTAATTTTTAGTTTCCTCAGATATGGTAATACCACAGTGTGTACCACACAACTAAAAACACATAATACATATTTGTTATTTACTCTTGCTTACACAAACTGCCAAGCGGCTGACCACAGACTATTCGTGCTTACACAAACTACAAATAAGCTGACCACAGACTATTCGTGCTTACACAAACTACCAATTAGCTGACCACAGACTACTCTTGCTTACACAAACAACCAATTAGCTGACCACAGACTATTCTTGCTTACACAAACAACCAATTAGCTGACCACAGACTATTCTTGCTTACACAAACTACCAATTAACTGACCACAGACTACTCTTGCTTACACAAACTACCAATTAGCTGACCACAGACTATTCTTGCTTACACAAACAACCAATTAGCTAAACACAGACTATTATTGCTTACAAAAACTACCAATTAGCTGACCACAGACTACTCTTGCTTACACAAACTGCCAACTAGCCGACCACAGACTATTCGTGTTTACACAAACTGCCAACTAGCCGACAACAGACTTTTCGTGTTTACACAAACTGTCAACTAGCAGACCACAGGCTAATGGAGCTTTTAACTGTTGTATGTGTTTGTTGACTTCAATTTGTTTCTGCAGGTTAACAATTATTCAAAAATTATTTTATTTAAAAGTTAAAAGACATAAATATGGTTCTATATTTCAAGAACGTTTGAAAAGATATGACTAAACTCTCAGGCCAAATGGCTTATGAAATCATTTAATTGTAAAGTGAATAAAAACGTGTATCCGGCTATTATCCTTGGTCAAATGTCAGGAAGCAACATTGTATGTATGTGTATTAATTGGGGCATTGGAATAATTTAAGACACAATAACTTATCTTTGCTAACACAGAGTTTCATCCATACAGATATTTGGTTCCGTTGGTAAATATTATTTGTCTTTTAATGCTCTCTGTTATAGAGTTGTGAATATTTGTTTTTAAATAAATGTTATAGCTTTTCTAATATGACGTGCAACGAAATTGTTCTTCCCATCAGCGTCGCACCACAAAGCACCAGCGCTGACATATTTCTGATTTAACTTTACTTGAAAACATAGATGAGAAGATCAAGGATATCATCTTTAATTTTAAAATGTATTTAACTATAATTTACACTTCTGTGAGATCTTTTTCTAATAATGTGTACTACTTAAATGTTTGCTCAGGTGAAGAATTTATGAATTTATTGAAATATAACATTTGAGGATCGAAACACATTTTAGTATTCTATTCATTTCACTTTTCATAAAACTATTAAATTTATATAATTACTTTAAATGATATATTTATATACGTTCTGAAAGGAAAAATATGTACATTTTTGTTTTTGCATTTTTATTCCTAGTGGCAAGCCACTCGAACTCGGTCCCTTGTATTAGGGATACAATGCCTGAAATGTACCTATATTTTTCCCACCCGGTTAACCTTTATTTATTTTTAAACTTAAACTGATTAAAAGGTTTATAGTGTGCTTCTTTAAAAATATTAACTTTTAATAGAATCACATAATTAGCCATATATGTGATGTTGACTTGATAACAAACTAAATATTAATTTTATTATTAAAACAAAAATAATTGATAACTTGTAATAAAGCAAGTTATAAAGCCCACTAAATACGCAAACCTTAAGCAATCTTTATTTAATAAACACTCCTCTAAACTTGACTAATTTTTTAATGTTTTTTTTTATAAACTTTATTTATTTATTTTTATTTTTTTTATTTAAGTTAATAAAATGATAATGGAATCTGTACACATTTTAAAAAAAACAACTGTGTGAAAAACATGTAAACTGTAGACTAAACATTTATAGAAAATCTGTTAAGAACGTGTATACTGCAAATACACTGGAGACTGAATAGTATTTATCAGATGTCAATATTAGATACCATGTAACGTTTGTTGTGACATTTGCGTGTGATTGTTTGTATTTGTTTTAAACTTTTTTCAATCTGTTACAATCCCTTGCATGTGTATGACTCAGTCAATTATGGGCTGAGAAATACTGCAAAGTGTATGAAAGCTGGTAAAAGAGCGTAAACATTTTTTTTTGGTTTATAAAAACTAACCTACAAAATAAAATTATAGAGTTGATAGCATTGAAATTATGAAATCACGAAGAAGTAAGGACACAACGTGAAATAAAAATGTTGCTAATATTTCATAAGATGATGTTACTTTAGAAATTTGTTGGAAGTTTTGTCATTTTACAGAATACTGAAAATACTTGATAAGTGTACACATGGTAATCCACAAGACCTAGAAATTTATGCTTTAAATAAGTGTATTAAAATATCTCACATGACATCGTCAAGCAAGGACTATTTTACGTTACATGTCATAAAATAAATTAATGAATGCAAGCCCACTTGATTTATTCAAGTTCCTTCAGATATTTAGGCTCAAACTTACCCTGCTTGTTATATAATCTTTCTTGTATTCTATTATTGTATATATATATATATATATATATGTATATATATATATGACAAAATAAAAACCCGCGTCTCTGGGTCCATAACGCTGCCCAAGTCAATGTACGGCGCCCTACAACCCTTAGTATATTAATAGTGAATATTATTCACAACTTTCTTGAGTAATGCCAGCTGCCAGAGAAGCAATGAGATTATAATATTCCAGGGGCCGGCGAACGTGTTTGACCGTTACCCCAAAATATAAAAAAATATGTTGACTTTAACCCCAAAGTCGCAAGATTGAGCGGGGGATTCTGGGGAGCGTTGCATCCCTCTCCCCAAATGTCTGGGGTAGAGCCATAGCCGAAAACGTATCTTGTTAGTTTTATAGGTCTGTCAATTGTCGAAAACTGAATATGACAAAGGATTGTGTCTATATAGTTTAAGTGAAATTACCACGAGGAATCAAGATTTAAAGGGGAATTTATTTTATACAATTATAACAGTTGACGGTTAAATATATACATTATAACGTTTATAAGCCTTAGGGGCCGTCCATAAAGTACGTCACGCTCCGAGGGGGGAGGGGGTCTAAGAAAGTGTGACACTTTGTGACAGGGGGAAGGGGGTCAGGCCATGTGTGTTGTCACACATTTATTATTTTTAGTGTTTTTTTTTCTAATTTATTTATAATTTTTAGTAGAATTTAAATAGCTTTAAAAATAATTTTCAAAAATTTTGTGAAACATTAGAATTAGTTTTATGTCAAAATAGCATTGAAATGCGTATCTCCTGAAGGTGTTGTTCATAAATCTGAATTGGATACAGCAGGACTGATATCGAAGGATCAGGAATGGCTTGACAATCATGTTCGCACCAGCCAATATTTCACTCAAATTATTATTAAATATCAGGACATGAAATGTTGCGACAAAGCACGAAGCTCATATTTTAACGTTTTACCTTAAAGATTTTTCCCTCCTTCAATCCCAATCAACCAAACAAATGATGGAATCAAAGCTTAAGAAAGAGCAGATGCAGATTCTCATAAATTTCCTTCCTTGTTTGTAGCACAAACTCTCAAATTTGATGAAATTATGCCAAGATCAACAGGAGCTTTCAAAGTACAACCATATGATTACCAGCTTATTTGATCGACTTTGCAAAGTATGTCACTCATATTTTGCCTCACAAACAATGTTGAAGAAACATACTGGACAACACAGAGCTCGGGCTAAGGAGAATGTGCCCACCAAAACTGTTCAAGAATCAACTCAGATAAAACGCATCCGTCCTTTGAGAATCACGTCTAGAAGTCAAAGAGAACCCATGGCAGTTATTGCCAGAGGAGAAAATGCACATATAGAGGCTGTTGAGTGAATAGCTGAGGAAGAGTTGATCTGTCTGCAATTATCCTTCCAGGAAGCGATGATTGTGAAAGATTGATGCCAGTCGTAACTATGGATGAACACAGATGATGTCCAGTGAATATGTTAAATGAAATATAATTCATAGGACCATAATAAACAGATTAAATATAGCACAATAGTTGGTCACATAATTGGTCTATCTAGTCTTTTTTTTTAGTCAAATTGTTTTGTTTCCTTTTTATTATGTAATTTAAAAAATCCGGCTCCGGCACAATTTCACTACATAAATCCGGCTTGCCGGTAAATCCCATAATTTATATATATATATTCATAATCCCCGGAAAATACGGAATCCGGCCCTTTTAACAAATCTGATTCCGGCTCCAGTCGCATTTCACTTCATAAATCCGACCCACTTCAGCTCCAGCCGGATTTCAACATTTTGAATCCGGTACATCCCTACTTTTAAGTGGAAATTTTATATTTTAATACAATTCAATAGTGAAATGAATTTTAAGTATTAAATTTAATATTTTAATTAGGTGTTAATTAATTTTTTTTTGCAAAGTGTGACGTACTTTAGGGGGGGGGCCCGAGATTTGTGACAGTTTGTGACAGGGAGGAGGGGGGGGTCAAAATGGTCAAAAATAGCGTGACGTACTTTATGGATGGCAATTAGGGCCGTATCCATTCTAGATATAATAATAAATATATTGGTTATAACGGTTTAAGCCTTATGGCCCTAGCCATCTTAAATATGATAATACATATATTGGTTATAACGGTTTAAGCCTTATGGCCCTAGCCATCTTAAATATGATAATACATATATTGGTTATAACGGTTTTAAGCCTTATGGCCCTAGGCATTCTAGATATAATAATAAGTAATAAAAACACGGAGGTTTCTTCTTTAATTCTCTTTACAGTTAAGTTCTCTCAGAAATGTTATTCCTTTATTTTTAGACATAATAACAGCGACATTGGGTGATTTTGATGTCAGGGCAAGTTGCACGCTGTCTTCAGGGTCCGATCAATTTCACCACTTTGTTTATATAGACCACTAGATTTGATTATCCTTATTCACTAAAGTACATTGTTGCGTAAAGCAAAACCGTTTTGACGGCCTCCGAATTTTCAAAGTTGAAATCCTTTGAAAAGGCCAGCTATCTTGTTTCAATCTGCTTTTTTGTTTCCTATATGAACGCTTTCATCC
This sequence comes from Ampullaceana balthica, assembly GCA_944989445.1. Lineage (NCBI taxonomy): Eukaryota > Metazoa > Mollusca > Gastropoda > Lymnaeidae > Ampullaceana > Ampullaceana balthica. Next base: position 819,493 of record CALYLW010001069.1, read on the forward strand.
AAATGCTGAAATATTTTCTCTGGCTGAAATTATATTGATATATTTCCCCTGCAGTTCTTTGTTCAGTGCATCAAAAGTAAAACAACATCTGCTAAATATGCGAGATGTGCAACCCAACAATAGTTTTTAAACTTCTCTGCCAGAGAATGCTTTTGATCAGACAGAAAAGATTGAAGTCCCAGCTTTCAGAGCCCCTACTCTGTTCAGAACATTTCATTCAGTGTGATAAAGTAGGTCTGTATATTTAGCCACCAGGAAACACAGCAATACAGACTTCACCATTAAAATGAAATTTTCATTATAGCTAAACGATACTGATTGTTTCTAGGCCGTTGCCAATTTTGACCTTTTCATAATGACTCACCCATTTCTAAACTCTCAGACCCGAAGTCAAACATTACGATCTGTTTGTGTGTTTACAATCTTTGGGCTATTAAATGTTTTATTATTGTTATTTACTTTCTTTTTATAGTTACTGTTGAAGTAATTATCTGTAATTAAATCATTACTGAACGATTTGCTACCAAAACTTGCATTTCAAATCACTGAATCGAATGAGCCATGGTCAGTATTTAATTGGCCAAGTAAATTTGACACCATTTTATTGTGCTATATCTATAATATTATTACATTTTTCAGTTTACCCATACTTCTTCTGTAAAACTTCGTTCTTATTTTAGCTGTTAACTGATTTTATTGACTCAAGTCTTTTTAATACAAGTATTGTATTTGTCACCATTATGATCTCTTTGTGTATATATTATGACAAATTTAGAGGGAAAGTAGTTCAGTTGAATATTAATATGAAAAAAAATCATGTACTATAAAATTATTTTTTCAACTATGTGGATGTAAATTTAATTCCTTTATACCTGAAAAAAACTATTTTTTTTAAAGCACTTGGTGTCACAGTCTGATGTTTTGGTGTGTGAATGGCTGGGCATAAATGTAGGGAGAATGTGTAAGCAATGCGTGAACACGAGTTCACGTGGACGGTTTTGTGAACTCGGATACCGTCGGCGAGTGTGGTCAGAGGGCATGAGAGAGGGCAGAGTAGAGGAGAGTGTGTGACAAGTAATCAGAGTAGAGGAGTGTGTGTGACAAGTAATCAGAGTAGAGGAGGGTGTGTGACAAGTAATCAGAGTAGAGGAGGGTGTGTGACAAGTAATCAGAGTAGAGGAGTGTGTGTGACAAGTAATCAGAGTAGAGGAGTGTGTGTGACAAGTAATCAGAGTAGAGGAGGGTGTGTGACAAGTAATCAGAGTAGAGGAGGGTGTGTGACAAGTAATCAGAGTTAGAGGAGTGTGTGTGACAAGTAATCAGAGTAGAGGAGTGTGTGTGACAAGTAATCAGAGTAGAGGAGTGTGTGTGACTAGTAATCAGATTAGAGGAGGGTGTGTGACAAGTAATGAGAGTAGGGGAGGGTGTGTGACAAGTAATCAGAGTAGAGGAGGTCGAATGACAAGCAATCAGAGTAGAGGAGGGTGTGTGACAAGTAATCAGAGCTGAGGAGGGTGTGTGACAAGTAATCAGAGTAGAGGAGTGTGTGTGACAAGTAATCAGAGTAGAGGAGGGTGTGTGACAAGTAATCAGAGTAGAGGAGGGTGTGTGACAAGTAATCAGAATAGAGGAGGGTGTGTGACAAGCAATCAGACTAGAGGAGGGTGTGTGACTAGTAATCAGAGTAGCGGAGGGTGTTTGACAAGTAATCAGAGTAGAGGAGGGTGTGTGACAAGTAATTAGAGTAGAGGAGGGTGTGTGACAAGTAATCAGAGTAGAGGAGGGTGTGTGACAAGTAATCAGAGTAGAGAAGTGTGTGTGACAAGTAATCAGAGTAGAGGAGTGTGTGTGACCAGTAATCAGAGTAGAGGAGGGTGTGTGACAAGTAATCAGAGTAGAGGAATGTGTGTGACAAGCAATCAGAGGCGAGTAGGGTGTTTGACTAGTAATCAGAGTAGAGGAGTGATTGTGACAAGCAATCAGAGTAGAGGAGTGTGTGTGACAAGTAATCAGAGTAGAGGAGTGTGTGTGACAAGTAATCAGAGTAGAGGAGGGTGTGTGACAAGCAATCAGAGGCGAGTAGGGTGTTTGCCTAGTAATCAGAGTAGAGGAGTGATTGTGACAAGCAATCAGAGTAGAGGAGTGTGTGTGACAAGTAATCAGAGTAGAGGAGTGTGTGTGACAAGTAATCAGAGTAGAGGAGTGTGTGTGACAAGTAATCAGAGTAGAGGAGGGTGTGTGACAAGTAATCAGAGTAGAGGAGGGTGTGTGACAAGCAATCAGACTAGAGGAGTGATTGTGACAAGTAATCAGAGTAGAGGAGTGTGGTGACAAGTAATCAGAGTAGAGGAATGTGTGTGACAAGTAATCAGAGTAGAGGAGGGTGTGTGACAAGTAATCAGAGTAGAGGAGGGTATTTGACTAGTAATCAGAGTAGAGGAGGGTGTGTGACAAGTAATCAGAGTAGAGGAGTGTGTGTGACAAATAATCAGAGTAGAGGAGGGTGTGTGACAAGTAATCAGAGTAGAGGAGGGTATTTGACTAGTAATCAGAGTAGA
>CALYLW010001069.1:822062-863780 GCA_944989445.1 Ampullaceana balthica
CAAGTAATCAGAGTGGTGACTGGACGATTTGAGAGTTGAGCGTGGTCCAAAACGGTCACGTTGGACTGGGTTGCGCTGACATAAAACGAAAGGGATTTGAGAGCTGAGTAGTAAATGTATATATAGTGATGAAGACGGACTGATGTGTGTTGATTTTGAATAATATGAAACCCACTAGCAAGTTGTCAACTATATTTTCAAATATAACTAAAATAATATCAATCTTGCATTGGAATGAATCCAGTGTTGATGACTATTTCTACGAACTGTGTGGTTAATGTCTCTGGCCATGGGTGGACCTCGATTTCCCCCAAGACAATGAATCCGGTCTGGTCCCCCACTGTAGTAGATTCTTTTGTTATCCCACAAATATTTCGGGAGAGAAATGACTAGAGTCCAGATATAAGAAAAGCTATTTAAACTAAAAATTGTCACAAATAACAATGACAAAGATCGAAAAATGGTTTTGCATTTTGATGATGGCAATTGTTAGATGCTAAAACTGTTTGCATATTGCGTCATTTAATTTTTTTCCTAGTATTAACAATAGATACTATATAACTGTAAGACATATATTTAAAGAGCTCAGGTAGTAGAAAAAATGGACTTTACTGATATATCAAATAAATCAATGAATATATGTATAACTATATATTTAAAAACTATGTTCGCTTTGTTAGAGCTGTTCTCTCTCAATATATATATATATATATACATATATACATATATACACGTATATACACGTATATATATATATATATTGAGAGAGAACAGCTCTAACAAAGCGAAAATAGTTTTTACGCAACTCCATATTTTACTATAAAAAATTACGTGTGTAATATTTTTAATAGAAAATAAAATAATTTTTTTTAAATGTTTGATTGTCTTTTTAAATAACATTAATTGGTCATTGATAAAAATATAAACAGTATACAATTGATTTTTTCTCTAAAACTTTCGACGCCTTTGGTTAATTTATTTTTGTCGCCCTTTATAAATTCAGAAGTTTCAGCTTTGCGACTTTTGCAATTAATAGAACAAAATGAATATTTATGGCAATAGTTACTAAGCTGACTGTGAAAATGTGAATATAAAAAATTCTAAAGACAGAAACAATACTAATGTACTGATTATTATTGGCTAAATAATTCTAAGTACATTGGTGGATAATAATGGATATTATTGCGTTAATACAGAATACGTTAATACTTGAAGTATCATGGATTATAAATTTTAAAAAATAAAATATTGTCAATGTGTCATATTCCATTTTTATCCATAACGATTAAAACTCACAATAAAAAGTAAATTTGAGTAACACTCCACCGATCCACTCCTTTGTGCTATATTAAAGGCTCTACGCTTAACTTTTCTTGCTTTATTGTTTGCAAAATTAGTAATTATTTTTGAAGTTTATTTGACTGTTAAGCCCACATTCAATGAAAAGAAGAGCTAGAGATGGTGTGAAGAGCTAGAGATGGTGTGAAGAACTAGAGATGGTGTGAAGAGTTATAGATGATGTGAATAGCTTGAGGTTATGTGAAGAGCTAGAAATGATGTGAAGAGCTAGAGATGATGTGAAGAGCTAGAGATGATGTGAAGAGCTAGAGATGATGTGAAGAGCTAGAGATGATGTGAAGAGCTAGAGATGATGTGAAGAGCTAGAGATGATGTGAAGAGCTAGAGATGATGTGAAGAGCTAGAGATGATGTGAAGAGCTAGAGATGATGTGAAGAGCTAGAGATGATGTGAAGAGCTAGAGATGATGTGAAGAGCTAGAGATGATGTGAAGAGCTAGAGATGATGTGAAGAGCTAGAGATGATGTGAAGAGCTAGAGATGATGTGAAGAGCTAGAGATGATGTGAAGAGCTAGAGATGATGTGAAGAGCTAGAGATGATGTGAAGAGCTAGAGATGATGTGAAGAGCTAGAGATGATGTGAAGAGCTAGAACTTTCCAAAGTTTCATGCTTCTACCTACATGGGAAGATGAGAAATTAGTGTTGATTCGGTTTTATATAGTACATATAAGGAAAAAATGGTTTTGGGCCCCCGGCCTACCATGAGTGGACATTTTTACATTCTTTTTCACCAATTATCGTCATAAGATTGTATTCAGCAAGTTCCCAAAGTTTCATGCTTCTACCTTTATGGGAAGTTTGAGAATTAGTGATGAGTCAGTTTTAAATATAAAAGAGAAAAACTACATTTTGGCCCCCGGCAACCAGTAAGTGATAGTTTATATAATTTTTTACCTCTTAACATCGCCAAATGTTACTTAACAACCAACGAAAGTTTCATGCTTCTACCTACACGGGAAATAGAATAATTAAAAAAAAATTTAAAATATTTTTATAAAGCTCATAAAAAGGAAAAAATTCCATTTTGGGCCCACAGTATTTTATATATAGGGAAAAAACCTGTTTAAGAACCTTTCCCATGTAATTTTGTGTACGTGTACCAAATTCCTTGTATCTGGTTGTCTGGATCTTGAGTTATAAGGGAACAGACAAACATACAGACAGACAACAAATACGTCTTATATGTATAGAGATTACGTCCTACTTGAGATAATCTAGCCGGACAAGATTTACTAGAGAAATGTATTACTTTGTTTAAAAATTGTGTTAAATTATATTTTACAATCTATGATTCACTATATTAAAAAGGTAAGTTCCGTAATTTTTTCATTCTGTGTTATTTAAAACTATTTAATGGAAAACCAAATAATAAGAAAGTATTTTATATTTTCAATTTTTATTTTAAGTTACTAAAACGTTTAAAATGATTATTTTATTTAAAGATATTATATATGTGTTTTTGATACATCAATTGTCCATCAGTATGTTTGAATTGCAAATTCTACATTGTTTTCAATCCCTTAAATTGGGGATAGAATGTATGTAAATTAAATAAAATACTTTATTATTTTTTTTAAAAAGGAAACGGTTTTATTTACATATAGAAAGTGCACTAAAAAGAAGAAAATAAAAATGTTCTATGATTACAGGTGAAATCCGTGAACCTGACCACTGCATATAAAAGTGTGGGGCGCTCATCACATCTCTCTGTCATGTACAAGGCTGCGAAACATAAAGACACATTTGTATGAATATTAATAAACATTATAAGTTTCACAACTTTGATCATATACATGCTACTATCATATTAATTAGAAATATTTATCTATATTCAAAAGAATAGTTGCAAAGAGAAATGAGATGCGATCAATGTTCCCTTTAAGCTGCAAATGTAACGTGAGAAAATATCGATGTCTAGTTAAGAAATAAGATGATCTCACTAAGTGTTAGAGAGGATACATTTCTGATTTACAAACAATAATAAGATAACTGAAAGTAACTCAGTAAGTGTTAGAGAGTACACTTTACTGCTTTACAAACAATAATAAGATAACTGAAAGTAACTCACTAAGGGTTAGAGAGGACACATTACTGCTTTACAAAAAATAATAAGATAACTGATAGTAACTCAGTAAGTGTTAGAGAGGACACATTTCTGATTTACAAACAATAATAAGATAACTGATAGTAACTCAGTAAGTGTTAGAGAGGACACATTTCTGATTTACAAACAATAATAAGATAACTGAAAGTAACTCAGTAACTATAAGAAACACATAGAAGAACGTATGAGGTTTGCGTGTTTTAGCATTGGAACTTCATTTCCGATAAGTCATTTGTGCAATCAATCAAAATTAAAAATTCTAGATCTCATAAATAACTATTTATTTAACAATAACTGTCTTATTAATTCTCTTTTTTTTAATTTAACAAATTCAGGTGACCCAAGACTAGGCCTGTCAACGGGTACCCGGGACCCGGGTACCCGTTGCCGTGTGATTACCCGGGTAATAAAATTCCGCCCGAGTACCCGTGAAAATGTGGCTTCTATGTCTATATTAACCATAGGCCAAACTTCGGCTCCCATGCGGCTTTTTGTGTTTACATTGTTGGCTTGCGAAACAATTTATCAAATGAAAATTTTTGTTTCAAATATATGCTGTGAAGTACTTCTAAGGAGAAATATCTGTCAACGGGAAATATCTGTCAACGGGAAATAAAATACGGTCCCAATAAATACAATGTATTTTGGTATATATTTTTTTTCTCTCAACCTGAAACAGAAATCGCACAACACACTAAAAAAAATAGTTCTTTAAAAGAATCGTATAACGAAAACAAAAGTCCTCTCCCAAAAAAATAAATGATGGACTGCTTAGAGATGAAAGACGCTGTGTTTGTTAATAAAAAAACACTCTTGCTTTGACTAACTTTGCTTTGAAATACGCCGATTGATACTAGCTAATATTGTTTATCCTCCCTTCACTCCTATAACCCACACCCCTTACATCCGCCTTACTTCTTGTGTTCATTAACACGTGGTGACCTAGAAAAACTGATGCTAATAATTCGTACAAGGTCGTAAGTATTTAAATTTAATAAATTGAATAGTTACTAACAGTTACTAACAGTGTAGGATGGGCAGACGTCGGCTGTGAGGATGGACTGCACAGAGATGAAAGATGCCGTGTTTGTTTTTTGTTCATTCAAACACCCTTGCTTTAGAACTAACTTTGCTTTGAAATAGCCGACCGTGGGTCACCGATTGATACTATCTATCTAATGGCGTTTTTTTCTACTCTCCCCCCTCTCCTCTCTTCCCTCCTATAACCCAGTGCTTCTCAAAATTTTTTGTATTGCGGACCGGCAGGAATGTTTTTCATTGCATCTGGAACCGGTGCACTATTTTCCCTGTACTTACATGGTAGCGAAATGAATTATATTTCCTTTTATTTTATTTCCTTTTATTTCTTTCATTTATTTGCTTATTGTCAAAAATGACAAATTCTATAGGGTTGGTATTATTGATAGCAATTGGAGGATTATAATTATATTTTTCTCTCCTTTCTTGATAACTTGCGCGGACCCCCACTTTGAGAAGCACTGCTATAACCCACACCCTTGCATTCGCGTGTGTTTCTTGTATTCATTGACACGTGTTTGCCTAGCCCAAAAATTGATATTAATAATACACCCAAAGTTAACAAGATGGGTTAGACGTCGTATGGAATCAGGCTAATCAAGTTGACAGCGACACGGCAAAATGCAACCATTGTAATTAAATTGTGTCTGTGAAGGGTGGCAACCCAATGCGATAAAACGACATGTGAACGTTATTCATATAATTGATATTGATAAACAAACCGCCGATCCACCCAATATCAGAAATATTTTGGTGTCAACAAAAGCAGTACCACTGACCAAAGCACGATCACTTGAGATTTACCGCAGTATTGCGTCCTTCATCGCCATTAGCATCGACTACCGACGCCAAGTGGATATTAACATTAAAGGTATGAAACTGAATATTACGTCATTGCCGTAGACATTTTGTTTGCATGTTCAGTTTATTGTCATTTAAGAGTATGACGAATGCATTTACAGCAGGAATTGAATAAAAGTTTTTAGTGCATTATAGTTAATTATAGTGCATTAGTAATAGTATGTTACTGTAACTGGAAGCAAGCCGTTGGCTACTACTACTGTGTGAAATGAGGTGCATGAATGGTGGCTAGGTTGCATTGTATTGTATAGCGATCATGACGGGGAAAATTATGCGACGTTTAAGTTTAGAACGGGTAACCCGGGTACCCGTCCGAAATTTTCACGGGTACCCGGGCAGCTTTTTTCAACAAAATTGACAGCCCTACCCAAAACTTGAGTAAAAATATTAAATTTAAAAACTTATTGCCATAAAACATGAGTGCGTTGGCATTGCGTGAAGGTCGGTAGTAAGACATTTGGAAGTTTGATCAAGTGTTATAACACTAATCTAATCTAATCTACTGAGATCTAATCCATCCTTGGACCTTAAGCGTGTCCTTTTTAAAAAAAAGATTTTGTATAAAGTTTAAAGTTGTTTATTTTAAAAATGTGGTTGTGAGAAGGGGCATAATTGATAAAGGGAATGTTTGAATAATCAAAACTCCCGTTGTTCCTCTTGTATTATCATGTCAATTTAGATTTAGTTTCGTATTTTTGAGTTGTTAAACACGGGGAATGTGGTCTTCGATGGTTGGGATGAACTTCGGTGGCACGCATGTGGAAGTCAACAATAGCAGACAGATACAGCAGCTATATGGAAATAAAGTAAAAATGCATTAATTTCATTACAGTACATTGCATCGATCTGAAATTTTAATACAATCAATTGTCATCCAATAGCTATCTGTGGTGAAATTTTGAGATGTCTAGGACCATCAAAGAAAGGTTTAACTTTACGCTACAGGATTTGAAGCATGCAACATAGAAACATGTGACTTACATAAAAGAGAGTAAAAAGTGTACTTCGCCCCATTTTTTTCCGTAACCTATAAATAGATATGTATTTAATAAATAAAATTTTAGTTATTTAATTTTTGAAATATTTGTGTGAGTTTCTGTGTTTTTGTTGCATACTTAATTTTAAAATGTAACTATCAAATACAAATTTAGTTTCAATTTATTGATGCACAGATTAGATAAATTTTAGATCTATAATGGAAAAGAATAGTTGACTTTAATAATTGACATTTAATTGCCATGTAGGTTTTGAACCGAAATAGTATTTCCCGTCATCGTCGCACTAAAAAGCACCAGTGCTGACGTATTTAATATGAAATTTTACTTGAAAGCTTAGATGAGAAGAATAATTATAGCATCTTTAATTTAGAAATATATTAAACTATAATTTACACTTTCATGAGTTTTAGTACCAATGACGTGTGCTACTTAAATGTTTCCTTGCATGAAGCTTATAAGAATTTATAGAATTATAACAGTTATGAAACGAAACAAATTTTAACATCTAACTCATTTCACTTTTAATAAAACTATTAAATGTCTATATTTACTTTTAAAAAAATGTCTACCTACATGTTTAGACAGCGAGCATTCTTGTTTGCCTTGTTGGCTTTATCTTGGTGGCACGCCACTTCAACTCGATTCCTAAAATTAGGGATAAAATGGCAATGAAAAAGTAGGATTCTCCTACCCCGTTAAAACTTTAATTAATATTTTAAAATTATTTCATGGTTCATAGCATAAGAATTTGAAGTGCTTCTTGAAAATAGTAATTTTAAGTAGAATGTCATATATAGTCATATATTTTTTGTTTACGTGACTACCTACTTAATGTTTATAAACATTTTAAAAACGTATGTCAATATTAGATATCGTGCAACTTTTTGAGTGATCTTCTGTGTGTGGTTGTTGGTAATTTGTTACAATCTCTTTCTATTTTTACGATCTGTTGTATGCATAAATATCGGTCAATTATGAGCCGAGAAAGACTGCAAAGTAGAAAACAAATTTTCAAGCATGTAAGAAATCAGTTAAAAGAACTTTAAAACAGTGCTGCCAGTAGGGCTGTCAATTTTGTTGAAAAAGCTGCCCGGGTACCCGTGAAAATATCGAACGGGTACCCGGGTTACCCGTTCTAAACGTCGTATAATTTTCCCCGTCATGACCGCTATACAATGGAACCTAGCCACCATCCATGCACCTCATTTCACACAGTATTAGTAGCCAACGGCTTGCTTCCAGTAACATACTATTACTAATGCACTACAATTAACTACAATTTACAATGCACTAATTTTTTTTATTCAATTCCTGCTGTAAATGCATTCGTCATACTCATAAACTAAAACTAGAGTAAACTGAACATGCAAACAAAATATCAACAGAATGACGTAACGTTCAATGTCATACATACCTTGAATGTTAATATCCACTTGGCGTCGGTAGTCAATGCTAAGGGCGATGACGTATGCTATACTGCGGTAAATTTCAAGTGATCGTGCTTTGGTCAATGGTACTGCTTTTGTTGACACCAACAAGTTTCTGATATAGGTGGGTCAGCGGTTTTTTTTATCAATATAAATTTTACGAATAGCTTTCAGATTGCGTTTTATCGCACTGGGTTGTCACCCTTCGCAGACACAATTTCACTACAATGCTGCATTTTGCAGTGTCACTGTCAACTCGCTTGGCATGATTCCACACTTACCCATCTTATTAACCATAAAAGCTGACAACTTTAGGTGTATATCAATTTTTGGGCTAGGCAAACACGTGTTAATGAACCCAAGAAACACACGCGAATGCAAGAGTGTGGGTTATAGCAGTGCTTCTCAAAGTGGTGGTCCGCGGAAGTTATCAAGAAAGGAGAGAGAAATATAATTATAATCCTCCAATTGCTACCAATAATACTAACCCTATAGAATTTGTCATTTTTTACAATAAGCTAATAAATGAAAGAAATAAAAGGAAATAAAATACATTTCGCTTCCATGTAAGTACAGGGAAAATAGTGCACAGGTTCCTGGTGCAATGGAAAAATTCCTGCCGGTCCGCCATACTAAAAAGTTTGAGAAGCACTGGGTTATAGGATTGAAGAGAGAAATGGGGGGGGGTAGAAAAACGACATTAGATAGTATCAATCGGTCTCCCACTGTCGGCTATTTCAAAGCAAAGTTAGTCTGAAAGCAAGGGTGTTTTTATGAGAAAAAAAACCAGACACGGCATCTTTCATCTCTGTGCAGTCCATCCTCACGGCCGACTCCTGCCCATCCTACACTGTTAGTAACTATTTTATTTATTAAATTTAAATACTGACGACCTTGTACTCATTATTAACATCTGTGTTTCTAGGTCAGTACGTGTTATTGAACACAAGAAGTAGAAGCTAATGAAAGGGTGTGGGTTATAGGAGTGAAGGGAGGAGAGGGGGAGGGGTAGATAACAACATTAGCTAGTATCAATCGGCGTATTTCAAAGCAAAGTTAGTGAAAGCAGGGGTGTTTTTTTTATTAACAAACAGCGTCTTTCATCTCTAAGCAGTCCATCCTTTTTTGGCAGAGGACTTTTGTTGTCTTTATATGATTCTTTTAAAGAACCATAACTTTTTTGTGTTGTTCGGTTTCTGTTTCACGTTGAGAGAAAAAAGATTTAACAAATACATTGTAGTTTGTAGTGACCGTTGACAGATATTTCTCCTTAGATCTACTTCTAAGCATATTTTGGAAACAAAAATTTTCATTTGATAAATTGTTTCGCGAGCCCCAATGTAAACACAAAAAAGCCGCACGGGAGCCGAAGTTTGGCCTACGGTTAATATAGCCTATAGACCTTCAAGCCACATTTTCACGGGTACCCGAGCGGAATTTTATTACCCGGGTAATCACACGGCAACGGGTACCCGGGTCCCGGGTACCCGTTGACAGGCCTAGCTGCCAGTGACAAATTTGGGAAAAACCTTGCCAACACGTCGAAAAAAACCTAGATCCGAAAGAAAAAACCTGGACATGCTAAAAAATAAATAAATATGACGTCATAAAGCTTCTCTCTCCCGCCCCCCCCCATAAAAAAGCCGTATTTCCTATTTGAAAATTAGCTTGTTATAAATCATATTATTGTCATTTAAGTGTGTATTTAGTGTGAGCTGCAGTCTAATATCGCAAACTCACGCGAAGTGATTTAAAATGTCATTAAATAAATTGTAAGCAATCAAATATTAAAATGGTACTTTCATTTAAAGTAGTGCGTTTTTTGATGTGACGTCACAGTTCTTAAACATCCCCCTCCCCCTTGTAACACATATCACTAAAGTGTGACCACCTCCCTCCTCCCCCCACCCACATTCATGCCGTCATTTATAGACGGCCCCTAAGGTACCAGTATGTTCTACATAAGTATTTGTAAAATATACTTACATCTGAATTTATTGATCACTTATGTCATCTTTCTTATAAATGAAAATCTTATCAGGATTCTTGGAATCATTCTTACTATATCTATTACAAACGCTTCTCTTATACAGAAGATTATTGAGTCCTACGCTTATCCATTGTTTATGTCTGGTCTTGATATTTTTATTTGAATTTTAAATGTTGATAGAGTGTTGGTTTCCTTGTTTGATCAGGCAACCTATTCCACGTCCAAATGCCGGACGGAAAGAACGACAGTTTGTATGTGTTTGTTCTTGCATACGGAATAAGAAAAGTGTTTTTTAAAACTATGTCTATCTGAGGGTTGTATTAAGTTTTCTTTGGGTTATACCATGTAAACGTGGGAGAATATTCTCTCAACGCATGCAGAAGAAAATGGTACAGCTGTTAAGTTTGTCATGACGTCTAATAAAATTGAATGTTTTGGCTCATTCAAACTGTTTCATCTGTTACGAAATTTCTTCAGACAGATGTGACCGCAGCAGCGCCACCTTTCGAATTTAGTTGGATAAAGCCATAGATATCATAATGTAACATGGCAGAGCGGCTGAAAAAACTGTTGCCACCTAATGCTTAATACTATTTTTGAAAAACCGAATTTATTTAAGATATTATTTGCATATATTTATTAATTTTTGTACTTTAACATCGTTTATTTATTTTTTAAAAGAAAAACCTAGATTATGGCTATTTTTAAAACAAAAAACCTAGAAACCCTAGACAAGGTCGAAAAAACCTAGATCTAGGTTGAAAAACCTAGCGCCGGGCAGCACTGCTTTAAAAGTATTACAGTAAAATATCACCTATAACTTACATAGCCCAATGTGTACTTACCTTGCATATGCACATTATAGATTGAAGCCGTGATATTCAAAGTGGGAGATGTTCAGAATGTTTGCAGTTTATTTAAATATTTTGTGGGTTAGAATTGTTTAAATAACAACGATGAAAGTAGCATTGTTAGTTAAATAAGGTAAATGCATAAAATAAAAACAGGGTATTAGTAGGCCTGACAGGACGTAACACAACAGCGAACGTTTCGGCAAAGAGCCTTCTTCAACGGACAAATAGTACACAAATGAAACGAATAAAACGAAATAATAGAAAAAAACACTTAGCTGCGGTGAAATCCAAGTAGTCCAGTAGAGATAAAGCAAGGAGAGAAAAGTAAGAGCTTAAATAGGAAAGGAAAGGGTGGGTGTGGCCAATCAATCAGCTTGTCAGTGCGAACACAACGTTGATCCCATGTGGTGTAAGAGTCCCATATTCATGGATTAGTCTATTCTCCAGACTGACCCGGCTGGGTGTGTTTGTACAAGAAACCAAGGCGGTGACAGACATGTCATCGACGCCCATGTGGTCCCGTCCATTGAAGTGTCGGGAGACAGGACACTGTTTGTCTTGTTTAATGGCACGTACATGTTCCGCGATACGGCAAGAGAGTAACCTCCCCGTTTCACCAATATGAATTTAGATTCATGAAATTGTAAACAAAAATACTTATACCATATAAATAAACTCAAACTTCATAAACTTCCTAAACTCGTAATACACCAAGTCCTATAACAAGAAGTTTGACTGCAGGCGACAATGTTGACCCAATTAAGTGGACATATTATTTAGTATATTATACTTTAGACTTGTTTAAGATATATTTCTAAAAGAAATTATACTTTAACTAGCTTTTTTTTTAAAAGAAAAAGAAAAGTATTTTTAGTCAAACTAATTTTTAAGGCCTATGTTTATCAATTTTATTTATTTGAACAATAGAAACGTAGACATTTAGATGTTTACTGTAAGATATACATATTTTTAATTGTTCTATCAGCGTTACAGCTGTATCATTAGGACATTGTTTTTGTAAGATAACTATTTATTATGCTGGATCGCTAAATTGAAATGAATCTTTATAAATGAGATAAATCATTGAATTGTCAGGATTTCGATTACTCACTTAGTACTAAAACAACGCGGTAAATGGTTCATGTCAGTGTACAATTTCATAATTTTAAATATATATATATATACTAGGGGCAAGTACCCGGCTTCTCCCGGGTTTAACAACAACAGCAACAACAACAAAAACAACAACAGCAACAACGACAAAAACAACAACAGAAACAGCAACAAAACAACAAAAACAAAACAACAAAAACAACAAAATCAACAACAAAACAACAACAAAACAACAACTACAACAACAACAGCAACACTAACAAAGCAACAACAACAAAACAACAACTACAACAGCAACAACAACAAAGCAACAACAACATGAAGGACATTGACGTCGCAGGGCAAGGGATGTGGACAACAACAACAACAGCAAAAACAACACAAAAGCAACAACAGCAACAACAACAAAAACAACACAAAAGCAAAAACAACAGCAACAACAACAAAAACAACAACAGCAACAACAACAAAAACAAAACAACAACAAAAACATCAACAACAAAACAATAACAAAGCAACAACAAAACAATAACAAAGCAACAACAAAACAACAACTACAACAATAACAGCAACAACAACAAAACAACAACAACAACAAAAGCAACAACAACAAAGCAACAACAACAAAAAAATTATTTTATGGCGATAATCGCCTTCTTGTTAATCTCGACACCAAAATGTTTATTAATTTGCGTCATTATTTTACGTCTTAATTTTCAATAATTTTTATTTTATATAGCTCATATAGGGAAAAACTACATTTTGGGCCCCCGGGCCCCAGTTTCTTATATATAAGGAACGAAACCCGTTTAATAACCTTTCCGGTATAATTTTGTGTACGTGTACCAAATTTCACGTTATTTGGTTGTCTGGATCTTGAGTTATTAGGGAACAGACAGACAACAAATGCGGCTTATATATATAGAGATAACTTAAATGGCGTCGCGCGATTTCAACCGATTTTTCACCCCCTCTATCCTCGTAAAATGTCGTCACAAGAACTTAGATCGCACACCTCCAATATGACTTCACACAACTTAGCACGTAAGAGAATTTTTGTTTGTTAACTTGACCGCTTAATTACCTCTAACTTGTATAGAGTGTAGTACTACATGCATAGCAATAATACTGGTAGATCATTATATACATTGTTATTGTACTTTTCTATACTTTGGAATAGGACATTGTTTGAATTTAATAAATAATAGTTTTTCCTGCTTTTTTATTTCATTGTTTCATCAACACCACGCACCTTTCAAAGTCATGTTAAAAAAAAATAACGGAAGAGAATAGTTAAAACTTTTGAACGTTTAATCGAGAAATTAATCGTTAATTTCCGCAGCCGTAATCTATATATATATTTCTCCTAAACGACCATGTGCAAAAGAGCATGACGAATGACCCTCGCTGGGTTCGAAAAATCACAGTTATCAAGCGTGGTGTGATGAAGAAAATAAAATAAGGGGGGGGGTGGCAACAAAGCTTACTGCGTTCACTTGCCGTTCAGTTGCGTTTTCCTTCACAGAATAACATATGATTAGTAGTGTAGTGGTTATCACGTCCGCCTTAAACGTGGAAAGTCCTGGGATCAAACCCCAGCGGGAACAATGTTTGTTTTTAATTTTTAAAATCGTTTGTTTCTTTCTGCCCGTTCTTTTCCTCCTTTTTCCAACATGAGTAAGGCTGTTAAACGATGATGGGATTTGAAAGCGTTAATCGGTTTTAAATTTCACAAACCAATAATCGAATTTGTTTCCGCTGGATTTATAAAGTAAAATCCGACAGGAGCCGGACTCGAATTTGTAAAAATTGCAGGATTCCAGATTTGCCGCAGCCGTAGTTGTAATTAATATATATTTTATCGCAAGCCCGGCAAGCCGGAATTGTAAATTTTGCCGGATTTCGGATTTGCCGGACCGCACGCGAAATTCGGTACACACCTAATTTCCATGAAGTCAGCTATAAAACGATAATCGGTGAAAAATCGGAGTTACATAATCGATAATCGGTTTGCATAAAAAAAAACAACACGCAATTAACAACCCTAAACATGACTAACCTCGCTAGGGTCGGCCAATCACAGTTTATGTTTAAGGGATTGTCTTGTAGTAATAAAGGGGGCGGGTAACAACATGCTCAGTGCGCATGTCTGCACGTTTATTCGCTATTTATCATTACTTCGTACTGCTGTTTGTGTCCGTACTCTAACACCCCCCGTTCTTTGCCCTACCTGTGATGAGAAAAGTTGTGGTGTATGCTAAGCAACGGTTCTGTCTTGATTTAGTATAATATTCAAATTTTCGAAATTTTTACATTCTTAAATTGATTCTTTGCGAACTTATAATCTGGTCAAAGGGACAGAATCGTGAAAATAAAACTTTGAGGAGACTTCAAAACTGTGGTTATAAGCCTTGGATTTCAACATATTTCTCTTAATTGGGCAAATACACGACATCGACTGCGGCGAAGTTAATTTACAAAGACAGAAATATATTAAAACCTTTGTTTTCATGGGTTGTTTTTATTTCTTCATTGTAGCTTGATAGCATTTAAAATGACATTGCTTGTTATATATACATACAAAATCTAGGATTCTCTTACCACCGGTATAATCTGAGTGAGATTGAAAGAAATTCTTGGCTTTAGTTCATTCGTATCGAATTGAAATATTTTATATAATTAGTAACTTGCTGTAAGAGAGAAAATTTAATTAATAATTTACCTTGACTTTGTTGATAATATTTCTAAATACGTAGTGATAATTTTATCACTAGTTTAACACTTAACTATTTCGATTCCCTTATACAATTGCACTATACCAAACTAACACATTTCTGAACATTTCATCCCATAACCTTGTCATGTACACAGATTTTGATCACATGTTTTTAGCAACCAAAATTGCTTTTATGCCTTCTTCAAACAGTATTATATATGACGTTGAACCTATTAAAATATGTATGAGAATTTCTCTGTGTTTTTCGTTAAAATATATTTTTATTAATATATAAATATCAACATACATAATTTGCAATGTATGTCAAGTCCCATCTGTCCTGTCCGTGACGATACTAACTTTAGAAAGCAGCGCAATACATTACTGCACCAAAAATAACACTTTTCGAACGTTCCACATAAAATTGTCAATTATGAAAATAAATTAATAAAATAAAACTAAATAAAATAAATAAAAATTCTCTAATACATTATTTTTTATTCTGATGTGTATTTTTTTCAAAATAAATAGATTTCAGCTGATATGTATTTATTTTGAAAACTTCCGTTATTTTTGACGGGTAATACACAAGTAAAGATATATTTGACCTGACATTTCGTTTCAATGTTATTGATGCACAGACAAGACAACTTTTGGATCTCTAAAGAAGAGGATTTTTTTCTTCTTTTATTGCACTGTCATATAAGACTTGCAACAAAATTGTTCTTTCCATGAGCGTCGCACCACAAAGCACAAATGCTGACGTATTTAATTATGGAATTTGACTTGAAAATCTTAGATGAGAATATTAATGATGGGATCTTAAGTTTAAAATGAATTAAACTATAATTTACACTTCTATGAGATTTAGCATTAAAATGTGTGTTACTTAAATGTGTCTTTGCATGAAGCTTAAACGAATTTATTGAATTTAAAACTTTTTAGAAATAAAATATATTTTAATATCTTATTCCTTTCACTTTTAGTAAAACGTCTAAATGTATATACTTAATAAAAAAAGAAATGCCTATCTACTTGTTTAAGATACGAACATTATATCATTATTTGTTGGGGATATATATTCTATCCTAGTGGTACGCCACTTGAACTCGATCCTTATAATTAGGGATACAATGTCAATGAAAAATTAGGATTCTTATACTCCGATAAAACTTTATTTAATTTCAAAAACCTAATTCATGGTTTACAGTATAATTTGAAGTGCTTCTTGAAAATATTACCATTATTTAGAATTTCATAAATGGCCATATAGTTGTTGTTCACATGACTACATATGTGTTTATGTTAGTATTATATATAGTTGTTGTTCACATGACTACATATGTGTTTATGTTAGTATTAATTTTATCATTTTTTATTTGTGTTTATATTTTCTACTCTTTTAGTGATTTAATAATTTGAGAATTGAGTCTATTCACATTTACCAAAACAGTGTAGAAGAATTATCTAAACTAGATACTAGACATTTTATACCAAATCTGTTCCAACTTATAGACAGACTAGAACTTTTATAGCCAATTTGTTAATGTCAAATACACTGGAGACTGAAAAGTTTGTAACAGATGTCAATATTAGATACCCTGTAGCGTTTGGAATATCTTTTGCGTGTTGCCAGGGCAATGTCTAAAAAAAGAATTAAAACAACAGCATGAATAACACGTAGACTGAAGACTAGAAGTTTTATAGCAAATCTGTAAATCACAAGGTGACTAGGGACCAAACATTTTGTAGCGGATGTCAATATTAGATACCGTGTAGCGTTTGGAAATATATTTTGTGTGTGGTTGTTTGTTAATGTGTTACAATCAATTTCCATTTTACTACAATCCGTTGAATGTTTATGGCACACACTATTTTCGTTTTGTCTTTAAATTAGAGTATTAATGTATCTCACATGACATTTTCAAGCAAGTTTTATCTTACAAATTTATCGCTAATAAAATCAATAAATTAATTCAAGCCCACTTTAGTTTTACGACTTTATTAAAAATACTTAGGCTAAAATTTACCCTGCTAAATATAATATATTAATAATGAATATTCCTTACAACTTTAATGAGTAACGCCAGCAGCGAGTGAAGCAATTGGATTATACCTGGATATGCGATCTAACCAAAAATTAAAATATATCGAGGTGAGGAATTGAACCCAAAATGTAACCAACGAAGTTTGGAATCTTACAGGGGAAAGGGTTTACATCACGAATGGGATCTTATTACGTGAAAAGTTCTAAGAACATGCTTCCTTAGAGATTTGGATATTAATAACTAAAATTTGGATTGTTTAACTGAATCCGACAATAGAGTGAAGTACCACTTCCGGTTACAGGGATGTGTTAAAGGTGGATATTTCTTGTACAATAACAATACGTCCACCTATAATCTATATAGAAGAACGTAAAAATGTTATGTACATAATTTTGTTATGCACAATGGATAGAGGCCTCAGAAATATACTTGTTAGACGTCACCTTCCCACAATCAAAACAGATATTTAAAAAAAAAGTTGCAACCGTAACCGTTGCAATACTTGTCCATATGTGATTGAAATTAACCAAATAAATTTCTTTCCTTCTTGAAAAATTCATAATAAAAGATGGATTCACATGCACAGGTCGCAACGTCGTTTATGCAATTCTGTGCAAGAGGTGTATTAAAATTTACGTGGGTGAGAAAGGTCGTCGTCTTGGCGATCTGTTTATTCGACACATGTATAATATAAATAAACAGGCACAATGTCCTGTGTCTAAACATTTTAACAGTGTTGACCATGATGGCATGTCAGATATTGCAGTAACTGGTATTTTATATGCAAGCAATACCCATGATAGGATCGACATGGATAATAGACTTATACAACGATTTGGTACGTTGGCTCCATATGGAATTGACCAAATTCATAATTTTACCTAACTTCAAAATCTTGTTCCCGTTGTGGTTTTCATTGAAACATTTAGATGTTTCCTACTTTTTCTTATATCCTGTGTCCATGTTTGTTTTAGTTTTTCCTTTCTTTTTATTTTACATAAATATTTAATAATATAATATGTTTTAAGAATTCAAATATTACTTATGTAAGTACGTATTTTTTTGTAATTGTACTGATGAAGGCATTAGCCGAAACATCTACTGTCGTGTTAGTTAAAAAATAAATCCCAAACTTATTGTTTTCATTGCACAGTTTGTGTATTTTGTATTTTAGCTTTTTGAGTGATATTTTGTGAGTGTTTGTTATTTGTTTCAATCTCTCTCTATTTTATTACGATCTGTTATATGCGTATGAATCAGTAAATTATGGGTTGAGAAATACTGCAAAGCTAAAAAAAGAAAATATATTTATGTGTAAGATATCAGTTAAAAGAACTTAAAAAGTAATACATTAAAATCTTGCCTTTCATTTGGAAAACCAATTGTACAGTGTACAGTCCTTGGAGAGAATCACATTATAATGTGAAACCGCGATATTTAAAGTGGGGGATGTTCATAATGTTTGCAGTTTATTTAAATATTTTTGGGGTTATAATTGTTAAAAAATAATAATGAAAGTAACATTGTTAGTTAAATAAGAACTTAGCCTCATGAAATTGTAAACACAAATACGTATACAATATAAATAAACTTAAACTGTGCTTCCTAAACTCGTTTTACACCAAGTCCAATAACAAGATGTTTGGCTGAAGGAGACGATGTAGTGGCGTAGCAAGGGTTTTGGGGTCGGGAGGGGGGGGGCTTGGCCTCTTTGGGGCCCCTGCATTTTGACATTCGAAATCATGATATGAGATAATGTACTTAATAAAAATATAAGACTAAATTCAAATTTGTGCAGTATATCAGTAAATTTAACCAAGAGATAACCAATAAGACTCTTTTAAGGAATAATAACATTGTTTATTGGCGGGATAATACATAAATGAAAAATATCAACTCATATCGCCTCATGTCGTGCTTTCTGTGCAACAAAGTCATCTATAGCATCATCTAGATTCTAGATCAATGTTGTCTAGTATTGTTTACTCCACTGACATTAAGCTATGCTGCTAATATGTGTTTTTTTCTAATTTAAATATGGGAATTCTGGAATAAAAAAAAACATCATTTTAAACCTAATAATTTAATTTTAATATTTGTTGTTACATTATAGATTTCAAACTGAGGGACAGCTAACGCTTTAAACTAATTTACTCCAATAGTCAATTGTTTCGTTATGTTATCATACTTGCTCCAAGTATTGTAATAATAGACGTGTTTGAGTATATACCTTTTACAGATAATTTATCATCGATGATAAGTAAAGATATTAGCCTGGTATTTTCCTACCGTTTTCTGTCTGTGTCTTTTTTGGTAAGAAGTTTGATGTAAGAAATTTGTATGTCTTGTAGTTAGCTTTTCCTCAACGAAATAGAAGTATTAAACATGATGCTATTTAATATAAAACATAAAATGTATGTTAATAGACGTTTTAGATTTTGTGTATATATATTGGTAGTGTTTGTATTGCTGGTGTTACTTGTGTGTACTGTTTAGTAAATCTGATTATGTTTGTTCTTTAGCAAAACGTCACATGCAGCATTTAAAAAAATGTTTCTTACATCTCGGGTGTGTTATTTTGTGTTGTTCCATTTCTGTCGTTTACTTGTCTTGTCTTCATGTATTTTATAGTTTAATATTTAATGTTGTAATCATAAACGTTGTTGACTTTCTTGTTGTGTTTAATGATATACGCATATATTTTGTTATAAGTAAAAGTGTATTGAGCTATTTATGTTTGTGATAATTCCTCTATATTGTGTTTCCTTTTATCTGGATTTATTGTGTTTGAAGTGTTTGAAATAAGTGACATTTACACTCTTGTTTTCGTATTTTAGGATTTATATAAGTTTGTTGTCTTACAATATTTTCACGTAGTCTATAGGTGGGCGTATATAAGAAACCAATGTGAATGAGTTGGTGTTGGTTTTATTAAAAGTTTAAATTTTAAATAGTTGTATGTAGCATGGACCAATTAATGATGTTAACATTTCTAATGATGAATTTGTTATTCTTCATATCATTCATTATTGAAGGCAGAGTTTATCCTAATATCATTATCGTTTTGCTGCGAACAATGGATAATATAAATAAATATAAGTAAATATTGAAATTTCAGTACAGTAAATGGTAGAATGTGGTCACTGCCTCTATTGCTTTCATCACAACAAGTCAACAATTTTAATGTTAATTTACTTTTGAGGCATAATCTAGTATAATATACATTTACTAAAAGAGGCATTTAATTATGTAAAAAAATATTGTTTAAAAACATGTTTTGTAATAAAACTGAGTTTTTTTTAAAATTAAGAAAACGCAACTTTTTTATTATCTGTTGTAAGACAAGGCTAGAAGATATTGAGAGATAAATCCAGTTATTTGTTTATAGTTCTCGTCCTTAAATGACGTCAAAAACAAGTGTTATGTGTGTTTAGAGAATCTAATTATTCTATTTAATGTCAACCTTAATATGCTCATATACAAACGTATTGATAGTTATAAAAAATATTGAAAGTGGCAGGGAATAGCATAGGACATGTATCTAGTCTAATAGCAGGAAATAACATATGACATATATGTACCAAAGTGTCAGGGAATAACATAGGACATATATGTAGCCGAGTGGCAGGGAATAACATAGGACATATATGTAAACCAGTGGCTGGGAATAACATAGGACATATATTTAGCCGAGTGGCAGGGAATAACATAGGACATATATGTAGCCGAGTAGCAGGGAATAAGATAGGACATATATGTAGCCGAGTGGCAGGGAATAAAATAGGATTCTCTTATCCCCGATATGTTTTGATTTTTGATTTAGATTAAAAGGTATTTAAGTCTTTAGTTAATTTTTTATAATTAAAAAAAATAATAATAAAATGTGTAACTTGCAATAAGATATAAAATTCATTTAATTAACCTTGCCTTTGTTGCTCCCATTACTAATGACGTAATGATACTTGTATGATTAGTATTAACACTAAGTCATTTCTACTCCTCAAACAAATGCACGAGACCAAGCTAAAAAAATGCTAATTAACTTCTAATAAATAAAGATTTAGATCATATGTTTTTTTGATACGGCAAAGCACCTAAGTTGCATTTTTTGCTTTTTCAAAATAGCATTAAATGGTTGACGTTTGTTACATAGCGTTCATCTCGATTTCTTTTCTTCTATAAACCATTTGTCAAGAACAGTTTTTCATATTCTTTTATCTATTTTTATACAATGAGTTCATTGTAAACAAATATAAATATATTGATTCGTGATCCTAATGTAGACTCATTCTTAATTTCTCAGTACAGTCAATTGCAACAATTTTTTAAGGCATAAAATTTATCTGAAATTGCAAACATCTTATATTTGGATTTCAAACAAACATATATACATGTAATATGTATTTTATTTATTCTTATGTGTATACAATGTATAAGTATATTATATTTATTAACATATATATTTTTGATTCATGCAATTTTAATTTATATATCTAATTGAAATATGAGTGTGTGTTTTGTTAAAATGTTGTTATTAAAATATTACTATAAAATGCACACACAATTTCAATGTTATAGATGCACAGATAGGACATATTTCGGATTTCTTTACGATAGTGATAGTATTTTCTATTGAAATACATTGCGTTATAAAATAGGATGTGCAACATAATTGATCTTCCTGTCAGTGTCGCACCACAAAGCACCAGTGCTCACGTATTTAATATTATATATTTAATTTGAAAAATATAGATGATAGTATTGATAATAGCATTTTAATTTTTTTTTATTAAAATGAAATTACACTTATAGGAAAACTAAAACTAATAATTTGTGCTACTTAAATGTTTTCTTGTATAAAATCTATAAGAGTTTATAGAAATTTTACATTTTAGGAACGAAACTAATTTTAACATGCTATTCATTTCATTTTTTATTAAAACTATAAAATTTCAATATTTACTTTAATAGATGGCCTATCAAACATTTTACACCGCATTGTTCGTATTCAAAAAGCCGTGCTGTATGTTTTATCCTAGTGGCACGCCACTTGAACTCGATCCCTTTAACTAGGGATACAACGTCACTGAAAAAGTAGGATTCTCTTATAACGATAAACAATTTTTTACTTTCAATAAATGACTCCATTTTTCATAGTATACAAATTTTAAGTGTTTTTAATGGTCATACATTATGGATCCAAAACATGGCGAAAGACAGACACAACAACAAAAAATAAAGACTCCAGACCTTTGTTAACAGATGCCTCAGAAATATTCTGGAAAAAAAATGGTTCGACAAAGTTGAAAACTTCCAAACTGTGGGAGAGGTGTGTACAAAGAACAGTAGAACAACAAATCATGGAAATTAAAAATAAAACTTTAATCAAAATTTCATAATTAGCCATATAAATGTTGTTCACGTGACTTCAAACTTTATATTTATGTTATTATTTTAAAATAAAATTTTTAAACTTTTACACTTAATAAATAAAGCACATCATCAAACCAACAACTTCCAACAAGATGGAGTCATAAAAGTAACAAACAATAGCTTGGACCAAGTCTGTTCTGTTATATACCTTAAGAGTGTGGTCAGTGTATCAGGGGGGAACAGATGAGGACATCGAAGGAAGAATTAATTTGGTGCGACAGGCTTTTGCCAATCTGAAACTGGTCTGGAGATTCACATACATCTCTGTCAAAACAAAAATACACCCAATAGGATACATTTGTCAAAACACGAACTCTGCAAAAAAAATGACTCAGGGGGAACAGATGAGGACATCGAAGGAAGAATTAATTTGGTGCGACAGGCTTTTGCCAATCTGAAACTGGTCTGGAGATTCACATACATCTCTGTCAAAACAAAAATAAGGATCTTTAACACCAACTTTAAAATGGTCATACATTATGGATCCAAAACATGGCGAACGACATAGACAAAAAAAATGACTTCAGACCCTTGTTAACAGATGCCTTAAAAATATTCTGGAAAAAATTGTTTGACAAGGTTGAAAACTCCAAACTGTGGGAGAGGTGTGTACAAAGAACAGTAGAACAACAAATCATGGAAATAAAGTGGATATGGATTGGACACATCCTTAGGAAAGATAACAGCTGGGCTAGGCAGGTCTTAGATTGGAACCTCCATGGCAAACAACGAGGAAGACCCAAGCGTACATGGAGACGGAGCATGTTAGACGAGGCTGGAAGAACTGGGAAGAGCTGGGAAGAGTTGAAGCGACTGGCAAAGGACAGTGTACAGTGGCGAGCTTCGACAGACGCCCTCTGTTCCACAAGTAACTCAAAGGACAAATGATGATGATGATGATGATCAAACCAACATTTTAATCAAAATCTCTCTGTAATAACTATAAACTTAACTTATTTTTGTTTATTTTTCTATTCTTTTAATATCTTAATAAAATGAGAATGGAATCTGTCCGCATTAAAAAAATGTCACGGTTAGAAGTCGAGTGATGTTTCAAATAAACAACGACTTGAGTAAATATTTAACGATCTTTTACAAGCGTTCGACTCAGCTAAGTATGACGTCATGTGTGCTGCAAAGAAATGAGATAAACTAAGAAAACATTAGAAAATACACGGATCATTATAATAAAATGTGTATGATAACTAAAAGTATCTCAGTTATAAGAGACACAATACAATTCATGATTTTTATATAGTTTAGTTTGTATACGTCATTGTCCTTAAGTCCTTTGTGTAAACTAGTGAACTTAAAGCCATTGTATCTAAGTAAACTCAATACAGTTAATAATTCCTTTTTTAAAAAATAACGATAAAATTATTGCATTCTCTATAACTGACTATTTTAAGATTACATATTACATGAAATCAGGTAATTGGTGATTTTGTAAAAGTAGAATATAAAAAAAATAAAGGCTTAAAAAAGCGTTGTGGCGTTTAATTAAGTGCGTGTGTTGTAAGTTATTTAAAAAAATTCTAAAATATTATTATATCTAAATTTTCTCAAGTACAGTGAGATATAACTTGTCACCGGTACATCATGGTACAGCTCAAGTACAGTGAGATATAACTTGTCACCGGTACATCATGGTACATCTCAAGTACAGTGAGATATAACTTGTCAACGGTACATCATGGTACAGCTCAAGTACAGTGAGATATAACTTGTCACCGGTACATCATGGTGCAGCTCAAGTACAATGAGATATAACTTGTCACCGGTACATCATGGTACAGCTCAAGTACAGTGAGATATAACTTGTCACCAGTACATCATGGTGCAGCTCAATACAGTGAGCTATAACTTGTCACCGGTACATCATGGTACAGCTCAAGTACAGTGAGCTATAACTTGTCACCGGTACATCATGGTACAGCTCAAGTACAGTGATATATAACTTGTCACCGGTACATCATGGTACAGCTCAAGTACAGTGAGATATAACTTGTCACCGGTACATCATGGTACAGCTCAAGTACAGTGAGATATAACTTGTCACCAGTACATCATGGTACAGCTCAATACAGTGAGCTATAACTTGTCACCGGTACATCATGGTACATCTCAAGTACAGTGAGATATAACTTGTCACCAGTACCTCAAGGTGCAGCTCTGACACAAATGTATTTTAATAAAACAAGTCCAATATCATATTAAAAATCTCCATTAAATGTGTTTAGTCTTCTTTTTATATGCCTTAAATAATTCAAACTTATTTTACATCGTGCTTTGAATTTTTGGTACAGACAATATGTAGTACACATATAGTAGAGTTGATGGTAAAGACAATATATAGTGCAAATATTGTAGAGGTGATGGTACAGGCAATATATAGTACAGATATAGTAGAGCTGCGTATTAGGGTCTTGTATTTTCGTTAAAAGTTTGAGAGTGCGTCAAAATCAGAAATTGTTTTCTTACCAATAATTGTGGTATGAGGAGTGTTCGTAGGATTAAAAAAAAATTCAAATACAGAACAAAATTGTAAGCAAGGTACTTATTGTTAATACTTATTAATTTAACATATGTCTTATCTGTATAGTCAAAACTAAGGTCCAGCTCTTCTATTATTTCTAAAATAGTAAAAGTAATTTTGTGTGTTGAGAGTTGAGACGACGTAACTCTGATCTCTGTCATTAATTACTTAAACAAAATGCTTCATGGAAAATGATTTATATCATTATAAACTTGGACGGCTGGATAGCGAAGTCAATAGTGAGCTCGCCACACAAGCTGAGGGGCGTGGGATCGAGTCCACATTAAAGCATCAATAAAATTGGAACGACTAACGCTAAAAATGTCCTCCGCTGACCAAGTTGTACCAAGCCCCTAGTAAGTTCTAATGGAAACATTAGGACCCCTTTCGACTATCGGTAATCGGTAATATACATTTCAAGAAATGAAATAGATTGTAAAGTCATGCCCATTCCAAATTGTGATAACTATGATATTTATATATCTACCTTAATATATACGTTTATTTTAATGTTTAATGTTATAATGTTTGCCTGCAAGATCTCGGTCCTTACTAATTGATGTAAATATTATATGGAGTGTAGCGATAACCTTGGCAGGTCTTAAGGAACTTTTACTTTTCTCAGTTATCTCCCCTAACACTCTTCTTACAAGGCTTTATATTTAACGATATACTACCCGAGGCGTAACATACGACGTATACATGCTCATCCATCATAGATAGTCCAAAGAATATATATATAATTTTGTTGCTGTTTCTTTTAAAAAGGTGTAACCATCGAGTTATTTGTAATACATGTAATTATAAAGTATATGATTCCTGACCTTATGCAGAATCACTCTAAATTTCTCGGTAAAAATTAATTTTATTAAAAATTTTACTAAAGAATTAAGTTTAAAAGAAAATGCATACAGTTTCTATCTGGGTTTCACAAACACATACTTACGCAAGCACGCACGCGCACAAACACACACTCACATATATATGTTACGGCCAAAGCCAGAAAGTCGACCATTTCACGAATTGGCCAGCCCATACGCTATATAGCCGACTAGTCTGGTCAAAGCCGGAAGTACTAAAAAGTAACAATAATATATTATATATTCACGCTCAATTATCACTGATGCCTAACGCTAAGGGACATCACTCTGCTTTTTAAAATTTTGTGTTGTAAGCAGTGCTGACTGACTAAAATAGTTATTTTTTGGTGCAGTAATTTGTTGCGCTGCTTTATATAATTAGTTAAAAAATCGCGAGGTGATTAGCACTGTAAAAAAATATTATATAGTTTGTTTACTTTTCAGGAATATTTTGTATTTATCATACAAGGATAAGTTACTTGGGCTTTTGACCAAAAAAAAACCTATTATAAAATACTTTGTGTACATTTAAGGAAGTTTAATATTACGTATCTATCATGCAAGGACAAGTTTGATGTGGGCTTTTGAAAAAAGTTGGCGCCGTAGGCGCCATAAAAAATGTGGGCGCCGCAGGCGCCACGGCGCCGCAGCACACCCTAGTATTGTATATCGGGTTTTAGCATGTGTAGTGGGGTGTAATAAAACAATACTAAATATACTGAGGTTACTATCATATCAATAATTGTTAGCTACGACACACTGTCCTGTACTGTAAACTGTAATAACACATACTAAGTATATTGAGGTTACTATCATATCAATAATTGTTAGCTACGACACATTGTCCTGTACTGTAAACTGTAATAACACATACTACGTATACTGAGGTTACTATCATATCAATAATTTTTAGCTTCGACACATTGTCCTGTACTGTAAACTGTAATAACACATACTAAGTATATTGAGGTTACTATCATATCAATAATTGTTAGCTACGACACATTGTCCTGTACTGTAAACTGTAATAACACATACTACGTATACTGAGGTTACTATCATATCAATAATTTGTAGCTTCGACACACTGTCCTGTACTGTAAACTGTAATAACACATACTACGTATACTGAGGTTACTATCATATCAATAATTGTTAGCTACGACACACTGTCCTGTACTGTAAACTGTAATAACACATACTACGTATACTGAGGTTACTATCATATCAATAATTGTTAGCTACGACACATTGTCCTGTACTGTAAACTGTAATAACACAAAACTAAGTATACTGAGGTTACTATCCTATATATCAGTGGTTCCCAAAGTGGTCCGTACGGACCCCCAGGGGTCCGCGGTATCCTTCAGGGGGTCCGGGGAAAATTAAAATTGATTTGGGGGTCCCTGAACAACGTCAGGGGGTCCGCGCAAAGTTTAACATCAAATAATAACACTGATAAATTTTATTATTATTGAAATTAAAATAAATAATAATAAATAAAATAATATGTGAATCCTTCATTGATACAGTTTTACGTAGAAAAAGTAGTAGAACTACGGTAATTCCCACATTTATAACAAATCAAAATACTTGGTTTGTTGAAAGGCCAAGCTTGATGCAGAAGAAATGCCGAATTCCTATAACTATATAAGTAGAAATATACAAGTTTTTAACTTGAATATACCAGAGTTGAAAGGTTGTGTATTTTTCGATGTGTCGGGAAGTTATATTTCTCTAAATTGTATCCTATCATCAAATAATGTTTTCAATAGGGCTTTACTGTAGCATTCCATTGAAAACGTTAATAATTATTAACAGTGTTCTGTTACAACAGATAAGAGAATGAGTGAGCCCACGGCTGGATTTAGACTTGATGGGGTCCCAAGCTATTTAAGGCCCTTTTGAAGTATAGATATTCTATCTGCGATGCAGATGGCACCTTGTTGTATCAGCTAAGCTGTTCCCCTGGAATCACCATCTGTGTGGAGAGAGAGGGCCTGCTGCCTGGGCAACAGCTGGTCTTTCTAAAGCTCTGCCTAGGCTATCGTAGCCTCCTGTTTTGTTTGTTTGTTTTGCTTGTTTGTTTGTTTGTTTTTTTTGTTGTTTTTTTTCCTTCTCTACCTCCTCGACCCAATCCTGGAGAGGTCACTCCAGCTTCGCCGTAAGGCGTA
Organism: Ampullaceana balthica; assembly: GCA_944989445.1. Lineage (NCBI taxonomy): Eukaryota > Metazoa > Mollusca > Gastropoda > Lymnaeidae > Ampullaceana > Ampullaceana balthica. The sequence continues at coordinate 849,575 of CALYLW010001069.1, forward strand.
GACACAACACGTGGAGCGGCAGTTACTGGTTATAAGCCATTGCTCGATTAGCGTAGAGCTAGGCGCCAGGGGTCGTTCCAGACGGTGGGAGAGATCGCCATGTCTCCTTGAGCATCTACCGCCCACCTTAAGCTGGGCAGCCCCCAGCCAGTAAGGTGATGTTCCGTCATGGCTCGCCTGCCCCATTGGGTGCATGGGGCTCAGAGTGATCAACTCAACAAGCAAGCCATAAACCCAAGCACCAACTGAAAAAATAAGAAAGAAGTTACCAGCACTTCGTTTAGCAAGCTGGAATGTCAGAACCCTCTGCACTGGTTTTAACTCTGACCCCTCATGTGCGGAAGATATAAGGAAGACAGCGGTCATTGACAGGGAACTTTCCCGTCTCGGCATCGACATTGCATGTCTACAGGAGACGCGGCTGGCTGAAAACGGCAAAGTGGTTGAGGCCAACTACACATTTGTCTGGCAAGGACTACCATCAGACAGACCAAGGCAGCATGGCGTTGGTTTTGCCATAAAAAACTCTCTTATGTCATATGTTGAACTGGCGGCACTTGGCACTGAGAGGATACTCGGCATTAAACTTTCAACATCATCTGGCGCAGCCCATATCCTCAGCCTGTATGCACCAAATCTCTGCTCCGAAGAAGAGTTAAAAGACAACTTCTATGAGGCTCTAGACTCCGCAGTAGCAAATATTCCCACATATGAGAGTCTATACCTCCTTGGTGACTTCAACGCCAGGGTAGGTGCAGATCATAAAGCCTGGTCCACCAGCATTGGCTTACATGGCATTGGTAAAATTAATAACAACGGCCAGCGACTGCTCGAGCTATGCAGTACTCACAATCTGTGTGTAACTAACACATTCTTCAAATGCAAGGACATCCACAAAGTGTCTTGGAGACATCCCCGCTCCAAGCGCTGGCACCAGCTTGATCTGGTTCTCACCAGGGGATCTGATCTGGCCAGTGTGCTCCAAACACGCAGTTACCACAGTGCCGACTGTGACATAGACCACTCTTTGGTTGCAAGTAGAATCAAATTAATACCAAAGAAATTGTGTCACTCTAAGAGCAAGGGTAAAACTCGCATCAACACGCAGAATATCAACTGCCCTGAGATAAGTGATCAACTTAACACCAAGCTTGAGCAAGCTCTTAAAGCCAACACCTCGCAGAAAGAAATCCCCAATCCGCATGATGCTATAGGGACAGAACAAATCGATGCGAATTGGCTCCATATTCGAGACACTATTTACAACACCTCTCTTGCCGTCCTCGGGAGGAAGGAAAGAAAAAATGCAGATTGGTTTGAGGCCCACTGGGTTACAATGAATCCCGTGACGGAGACCAAAAGGAAAGCTCTACTGGCCTACAAAGCTTCCCCAGGACCTGACACCCTGAAATGTCTCAGAAATGCCAGAAACACAGCCCGGAAGACTGCACGTTTTTGCGCTAACACTTATTGGGTGGAATTATGCAAAAGCATTCAATCTGCTGCTGATCAGGGAGATATTAAACAAATGTACGAAGGCATAAAAAAGGCCAATGGGCCCACAACTTCAAAGTCAGCTCCAATCAAGACAAAATCAGGTGAGATGATCACAGAACGAGACAAGCAGATGCGGCGCTGGACTGAACACTATCTAGAACTCTATGCGACACAGAATGTAGTATCTGACTCTGCCATAGAAAGAATACCAAATCTACCAGTTCTAGATCAGCTTGATGCTCCACCGTCAATAGAGGAGCTTGGTAGGGCTATCGATCATCTGAGAAATGGGAAGGCTCCAGGCAACGATGGCATTCCCGCAGAAGTCCTTAAGCACGGCCAGCCAGCACTACTGAAGCCTCTGCACGAACACATATGCGATTGCTTGGAACGCGGTCACATCCCACAGGACATGCGTGACGCCAAAATAGTCACGCTTTATAAGAACAAAGGAGATCGCAGCGATTGCAATAACTATCGTGGTATCTCCTTATTGAGTATTGTGGGAAAGGCTTTTGCCAGAGTGATCCTTGCACGCCTGCAAATTCTGGCGCATAATGTCTACCCAGAATCACAATGCGGTTTTTGGGCTGGCCGGTCAACAATGGACATGATCTTCTCACTCCGTCAGCTACAAGAGAAATGTCGGGAGCAACAGAAAGCCCTCTTCGTTGCCTTCATAGATCTAACAAAGGAATTTGACCTGGTCAGCCGCGAGGGTCTGCTACGTATATTGGAAAAAATAGGATGCCCACCGCGGCTTCTCTCCATCATCGAGTCCTTCCACACCAATATGCACAGCACAGTGCTCTTCGATGGTGCCACCTCAGAACCCTTCCCAGTTTGTAGCGGAGTCAAACAGGGCTGTGTACTGGCTCCAACACTATTCGGTATCTTTTTCTCGATGCTACTGCGTCATGCATTCGAGGACTGTTTCGAGGGTGTAAACATCCATACCAGGGCGGATGGAAATCTGTACAACATCAGCCGCCTCCGTGCAAAGAGAAAAGTGGAAAATGTTTTAATTAGAGAGTTGCTCTTCGCGGATGACGCAGCCCTTACCTCACATTCAGAGATAGGTCTCCAACTTTTGGTCGACAAGTTCTCAGAGGCATGCAAGGATTTTGGTCTAACGATAAGCCTCAAAAAGACCAACATTATGAGACAAGGAACAGACTGCTTCCCAGCAATCTCCATTGAGGGAAACACCTTGGATGTCGTCGATGATTTTACCTACCTTGGCAGTCACATCACAAGCACACTCTCCTTGGAAAAGGAAATTGAAACCAGAATCGGCAAGGCTTCATCATTAATGGCTAGGCTGAATCAAAGAGTGTGGAACAATGCACAGCTCACTGCTAGGACGAAAATCACTGTGTACCAGGCCTGCGTGCTCAGCACACTCCTCTATGGCAGCGAGTGCTGTACGACCTATGCCAAACAAAAAAAGCAACTCAACAGCTTCCACTTACGATGCTTGCGCACATCAAGTGGCAGGACAAGATAACGAATGTCGAGGTACTCAGAAGGAGTCATATGCTGAGCATGCACTCAATCCTGAGTGAGAGGCGCCTGCGGTGGCTGGGACATGTCCGCAGGATGAACTCGGAGCGCATTCCAAGAGCCCTGCTTTACGGTGAGCTGGCAACTGGTATGCGGAAGAGAGGACGCCCCTGCTTGCGCTTCAAGGATGTCTGCAAGAAAGACATGAGTCTGGCGCAGATAGACCATAAAACGTGGGAAACCATTGCTGAGGAGCGCACCTCCTGGCGGGCTAAAGTACGCGAGGGCATCCAAGTCGCGGAAGCTTCCCTTACAGTCAAGAGCGAGGAGAAAAGGGCCAGGAGAAAGGGGAAGGGGGGTAGAGAAGCAGGAGGAAACGCCATCATCCCATGAGGCTGGACGGATGCCATAGATAGATTCTATCTATATCAGTGACAAATATGAAAACAAAATTCCTGGGGCCCCCAAGAAGGCAGGGGCCCTAAGCTATAGCTTGTTTAGCAAATAGGTCGAAGAAACAACTCCGACAATATGGTGTTAATGAATATTTGAAGGATGGCTAAATGTTTGGAAACAGATACGAAAGGTGAAACGTTATTTACTGAATTGAAAAACATGTTTAAAGTTAAAGAAATACTATGGACTTTCTGGCATACTTCTGTACCAAATGTATTTTTAGTAAATTGAGTCATTTATCGACATCAAATATTCAAAAAAATCTTAGTGAAATTTTGCATATCACTACTTTATGACATTAGAGCAGTTAATATAATCAAAAGGAATGCCTCCAATTAGAGAGTATTTGTTCAATATGGTTTGGAAAACGAAGAAGACTATAATGGATTATTTATTCACACAGAAGTACGCTGGTTATCATCACATACATATCTATATCGATTTTATGCTCTCTTTGATTCAGTATCCGAATTCCTAGAAAACAAAGACAATGACCTGCATCACAATTAACTTTAAAAATGGCATATCCTTTATGAATGATTTATCTACCCAACTTACTTAATTTGAAACTACAACTACTACAAGGTAACCAATTAAATTTAATCAAAACTAAAAGCGTTATATCTGAGTTCGTTGCAAACCTTTTTCTGTGCAAACAAAGCTTAGGAACAGGAGAATGTTCTCAGTTTTCAAATCTTTTGAAATTGAAAAATAGAGATAAAGATTTGCTTGCTTACTGTCAAAACTTAACGGCTTTTCATGCAGACCTCAGATCTGAAACAAAAGATTTGTAGGCATTCGTCACTATTGGATTTGACGGATTGGCAGTTAAACTCTTTAGCGCATGGACAAACTTCTTATCTTATCTTATCTATACAGACGCTCCTACAATGCAGAAGATAATTGCGTCCACAGATCATGACGGATGATCTGTTGGCAAGTGATGCAGCTTTCACAGGCCACGGTTATGAGGATTCCACACATTACCCAGCCGCCTAACTCGTGTTAGATACCCATTCGGAGCTGGGTGACTCAGGGACGCCCTAGGCCCCGGGAGCAAAAACTTGCCTTCGCATGGATTCGAACCCGTGACCATCGCGCTGCCACTCGACCACCGCTTCCCCTCAGGTCCAAAACACAGATGAATACACACTGTAAAAAATGCAATGTTTTCTAACACGTTTATACCGTTATTTTACACTAAACTGCTGTAAATGAAGATTTTTTTACTGTTTTTAAAAAAAAACAGTAAGGTAATGTAATTTAAGTTCATTTACAATAAAATCCGGTATTAATTTATACTGTAAAAAATACAATGTTTTTTTAACACATTTATACTGTTATTTAACGCTAAATGGTTGTAAATGACTACTTTTCACTGTTTTCCCTTTTTAACAGTAATGGAGTGTTATCTATGTTCGTCTATAAATATTTTCAATACAGTATATAAATAAATGAATGCAAGACGTTTTATGGGTTACTAAACATTATATTATCCGATAGACATATAATTTTTGGAGGTTGTTGAGTTTACTGCCATGAAGGACAGTGAAAAATATTTTGGCCGGGTGCCCAAAGTGGCCTTTTTTCTTTTATATGAGCTATTTAAAAATATTTTACGGACAGACAAACAGACAAAAAAGAACGAAAGTAAGTTATTAAAAAACGTGGTAAAGAGTGGTCGCTCGATAGTCGTAAGCTCAAGTCCTAGTATTAGTATTAGCAGTCTAGTTTTGACTTAAATTTAATTCTATATTATTTTTTTTCTTTGGTCCTTACGAAATAATATGCCTTTATATTTATTAGTAATATACTATTACTAATATCATGATTTTAAATATAATTACATCTTTCGTATTAAATAGTATAAATAATTTTTAATAAATAATAGATTTCCTTTAAAGTATGATTAGCCTTATAACGGTTTTAAATTAAACTTGCACTAATTAGGCCGGTGAACCTTAATACTTAATGTGTTTTCTTCTCTTATGTAAGCTTAAAAAAAATTTTTATTTTATTCACCCGATCGCAATGAAATTTTGGAAAGCTGTTGAGTAAGCCTACACTCTCGCAAAGTAAATGTGTATAGTATTTTATTTTAAAATATAAAAATGACTTCAAGTTTTTTTTTAATATCTTTTTCTTCTGCCATTTCTGCAATGCGTGACAGGTAATCTAGCTCAATTTAAAAATCAGTATTAATTATTTCACATGGGAACAGACACATTTTTTTCCACAAATTATCGAGTTCTGACATAATAGTATTATATATAAACATTAGGCATGATTCCGACTAAAATCTATACTGTAGGGGTTTTAAATTTAAAATGTTGCAACGTTTTTGCCCGGGAACCCATAATGATTAATTAATGAAGTTTTGTTTTTCTTATTTAAGCTATTCAATATAAATATTTTAGGGCTTCGGATTAGTCGACCCATCACTTAAAAATTATTGGAAATTTAAAAAAAATATTTTTAAAAAATATATAAATTTGTTTTTTTTAAAAATAATAAATTAAAAAAAAATAGTGGCTGATAAATTACATGAACATTTTGGTTTTAAACTATTGACTGACGGGAATGTTCAAAATGTTGATAAATTTTGCCTACCATGGTTCTAACACGTCGCCTACTTATCAAACCAAATGAAAAGCCTATTGAGCTAATGGCAGTAATGGAGTCTGACTCAGAGACAGAAAATGACCACAGCTCTTCTGATGAATTACTGCGTTACAAAATGGAGATGAAACTTCCCGAATCCATTGACACTCTACAATGGTGAAAACATCGATATCCGATAATGCAATTCCTTGCCAAGACCGGTTAGTGCATACCAGTTACTACAGTTCCAAGTGAAGGATTGTCCAGATCGGCTGGTTATATTGTCAATTAGACCCGCTCATCACTTGAACCAAATAATGCCAACATACTTGTCTTTTTGCGTAGTTGGTGAAAAGATGACATATAAAGTAATAAAGGAGAAATTCCAGTGTTATTTAGATTTTCAACAAGAACGTTTAATGACATCATACATTTTAATTTTTTGGCTTTAATCGAAATTAACGATTAATTAATTGTTAATTTTTCAAAATATAACGATTAAATTTTAATTAATCGTTAACAGCCCTAAGATATTTTTATCATTATTGTATTCTATCACAATAAAATTTTTGAATTGAAAGTAATTGAACACACTCCAGGTAAGATTTCAAGTTAGATAATAATAATAATAAAATTTAATTTTAAATTATCTTTAAAAAATATTTAATTATCATTTATATTTTTAATTTTAAAAGCTTTAATATATATATTTTTTTATATTGGAACAGTAAAACTAACAGACAATTTTTTACTCATTATCCATTCCTTATATTAAATTTGTTTTATTTAAACAAAAAATTGCAACATGTTTATAATTTAAATGTTTATAAGTAAATATTAAATATTTACTAGAAAATAAATAAGTTTTCTTTAATATTATACTAAATTTGTTTATTATTGTTTTTTCAATTTATTTGAAGAATTGTTTCGTCGTATACATGTTTTGTTTTTTTAAAATAGTTGTCTTAATGGGAAACTTCCGGCATCTTCAATCAATGGAATTACTTAAACTTTAGTTGATATTTCGTCAGTATATTAAGTTTAAATTTCGTCTTTGCGTTTGATTGTATAATTGAATTATTAAGAAACAGGTAATTATTTCATTTGAAATGGTTATATATCTATTTTTATAGCTTCAGCCGTTTAAATTTAATTAAATTCGCCCCAATTCACAATTGATAGTATTCTCGGCATGACGGTAAGTGGTAAGCCGCCATTCCGCCATTGTGTTAAAAAAAAGTTTGAGTCGAACTTTTTCAGGCTTATTATTCACTGCTTCTATTGTTTATTGCTCATAAGATTGTATGGCCGTATTTAGGTATTTAAATATGCCATAACATAATACTAATTTTAATCTTACAGTTGTAAGGATTGAAAACATTTTTAATGGTCGACGGCACATGGCATCATATGCTGCATATGCTATGGTCATGGTCATTTATTGTTTTTAATGATTCATTCTCAGCAGTCACTGAATAGTAAGTGTCAACTAAATGTGTCAATAGTTTTAATTGCATTTTATATTTTACCAATAAAAATAGTAATAGTCATTAACTAGCATATTTTGCATTAAATTTTGAATAGCAGATTCAGATATTAAATAATATAAGCCAGTGATTCACTCAGTGATGTAGCGGGTGTAAATATTTGGCAAGGCCTAAAGTTCAAGCCTAAAACTATACTATAGGGAAAGTGTAACAAGTACAAGTAATAGTAAATTAGCATGGATTACATAGCACACTAGGAAATGTAAGATTTTAAATATTTCCAAAGCACATGGCCCATGGCCATGCTTTAGTGAATAGTTAATGTCCATTACATTTAAGTTGTCATTAGTATTATTAATGAAAATAATAGAAATTAATGACGGTCTACAGGCAGAATAGAAAAGTGCAAGAAATTTAAATATTAAATTTGTGTGGTGTGCAATATACCTTAAACTTATAGGCATAGGACTTAAAATATGTCCAAGGTCCAAAGCACATTCACATGGCTTGACACGGTCATGCTTTAGATACTTTAGTCAATAGTTTGTATCTGTTACAATTAGATTGTCAATAGCTTCAATAGTATTATAGTGATCATAATATAATAATGGTCAATGTTCATTAATGCATAGCAAATGTAAATAGGCATTAATTTTGAAATAGAAAATATAGAATAAGCTGGTGATGGAGTGGGCCTAAATATTTGGCAAGACCTATAGGTAGAGGGGTCTAGTCCGAGGCATGTTTAATTTGCACGATGTGCAATGCACCATAGGCCTATAAGATTTTAAATATTTACAAAGCACATGGCGGTACATAAGAGAAAAATTTCTGCCATTATAGTTTCAAAAATATTCCCAATAGACTTTTAAAAATAGTTAAGTATTGGCTTTTGAGTTGACAGAGAGGGTGAGAAGTGGCCTAACATATTTTAGCTATAATAGAACGCACTGTGTTCATAAGCCCATAATTATCTCAGTATTCATTTACAGTTGATAAAAGAAGACCACTAGATAGAATTAATATTGTAGTAAGGTATTGGTAGACTAAGATATACAAATATTCAAGTTTTTTTTAATGTCCATAGCAATTCTTTTTACAAACAATTTGTAAATGGTGTGTTTGAAGATTTAGTGGATGGCAAATTGTATACATCAAATCCCTTTTTTAATAATGAAAATGTTTTTTGGCTAATTCTTTACCAAGATTCTTGTGAAGTTGTAAATCCGATGAGGATCAGGTAAAAAGAAGCATAAGATGCTTTGGAATATTCATGAGATCTTTAATAAATCTGTAAGTAGTGTAAGTCCTAATCACAGTCCAAGCATCCATTTTAATATAGTTATGCCTTAACATTTAAACTACTACATATGCCACGAGTTTATTACATTATTTTGCTGCTTTAAGTTTACGAAGTGATTATTCGCACGGTTTTGGCCGTGCGGATAATGCTGATATTATTTGCACGGTTTTGGCCGTGCGGATAATGCTGATATTATTTGCACGGTTTTGGCCGTGCGGATAATGCTGATATTATCCGCACGGGTCGTCTGCGTCTTACTTATAGTGGCTGGTCACAATGGAAAAAAAACGCGCCCAGTGTAGACAAAATAATGGCCGATATCACTCGATTTAGGCTAAAATGTGTAATTTATATGCTAACACATATTACAATTTCATGATTGGTGAAATTTTAAAGTACCATTGCCATAAAAATTTATTAGTGTGCATTTAATGATAGTTACTTATAAGTTTTAAATAACAAATATTTTCATCAGCTTCTCCAGTTGAGTGGTTAATCTAGCTTAGTTCAATTTATCATAATGGTACTGGTAAGCGGATCGAATCCTAGGACAGTCTAACTTTTTTTTTAAAGGGGGGGGGGTGTGTGGGTGGGTTACAACCACAGTGAGGATGTTTGCAAATGCACAAGCAGGCGCTTTCCCGGAAACATTTGATTTTTTCCCCCATCCATGCCTGTCTTATCTATTCTGTTACTAACAGTCATTGTTACAGACTCTCACTTTAAAATTTTTATGCTATACTGGCTATACCATTGTATCGTCTTTCGTTTTTTCATGCTTTAAATTAACTTAATGGATTTATGTTGACCACAGGTAAAATGCTAGTTTTGGGGAGAATAATAATTATTCTTTTTCATTACAGAGTCTCCAATTAAATATTATGTATGAAAGTTAATAAAAAGTTACTTCAAAATTATACAGAATAAAAATACAAAGTTGATTGCACTGGAACAGTTAATAAAAGTATAGTTTTATATCAGCTAAATCCGCAGCATTACTAATTAATTAATTAATGATTAATCATTAACAAACGATATGCAGGTCCGCTCAGATTATTGCTAAAATGGATACAAATATAAGATTCCAGACACTTGAAAGACGGTTAAAATAACAATTGAATTTGTTCGACATTATTCTCACGGTCAAAATTTTAAAATTTAAAGTGAGAGTCAGTAACAGTGACTGTTAGTATTATTTGTTAATTTTTATTATCATTTTTATATGCATTACCCAAGTCCAAGGCCTTTAGATAACGTTTGGCATCATTCTCACGGTCAAAACCGTGCGGCAGTGCGAGTAACGCTAGGCATTATCCGCACGGTTAACCGTGCGGATAAAGTTGGGCATTATTTGCACTGCCAAAACCGTGCGAATAACGCTTAAGTTTAATAAAGCTTAATAATACTTTAAGTTTATGTAAGTTAGGACTCTTCCTGACATCTATGACATATTTTCAAAAAAACTTGGTTTCAGGTAAAGATCACATGAAACAGGGAGTCTAGGTTAAACTAACTGAACAATACAAGTCTGGGCAAATTATATGCTTTAACATTACCACTACCGATATGTAAGTATTAATACATTTTAAATTAAACAGTAATGAAAGTATGAGTCTAGAAAAAGTTACGAGAATGTATCATTTGTCAACTTTAAAGTCAGTGTATGGCATATAAATATTTATATGCAGAATATTTTTCATGTCTTTTAATATTATTATACAGAATTAAGTAGATGTAGTCTAATTATATTATAAACTGTTTACATTTTCTTAATTTTTAATAGGTATGTAGTTATGTTACACATGTATAAATTCTGTAACAAAAGGAAAATTGTTATTTGTAATCATTTAGTTAATTATTTTTACTTGAAATTTCAGGTTCTGTCTTTTACAATAACAAAAGGGGAGGTCTTTGATTACAGAATGACCATTGCATACAATAAAAAGATGGATAACCACTTTAAAGTCTGTCATGAAAGGTGTTAAATTAGGATGTTTTCAAATTGAATGTTTTGTTGATTTTAAGTTATATTATAAATAAGTATCAGTCTTAACAAAATTTATCAGTTTATAAATCATGGTAATATTTTTTGGTTCTAATGCCAGTTGAGATATTTAAACCATGTGTACATTTAAACGTTAGTTAGAGATTTAACATTTATTTTTTATTATTAAGGTGTTGGTTAAGATTATTGTCACCCTAATTTTGTCAAGACTAGGTAATATATAATTTGTATTTTGGCTAAGACTAAAAATCAATCAGAGCATTTAGATCTCTTACTAGCTGTGCAGTTATCAGATTTGTTTTAATCATAAAGTTCTTTTTTTTTCACTTTCCATTTCAGATAATAGAGAAATAAGGTGGTCTTTGATTACAGATTAGTCAAGGCGTACAATGTCACTGTGGATATAGTACCAAGATAAAGTGTTCAATATTCGGACTTCATATTGAAATGGTAAGTTGATTTTATTTTGAAAGCTTATTTTTGTGTTTAATAATTATGTCATAATTACACTTATTTAACATGTGAGATTGTATTCTGATTTTACTCAAGAGTGCTACAATATTTTTGTTTTAAATCATAAGTAAAGTAAGTGGAAATAGCATCTTGTTTGTTAATTTAGATTTTGCTTACATATCGCCACCTTAGAATAACTGAAGGTTCTAATTCTATATGGCCCTACATAATATCAAATTTTCAAAGGCCAATATCTTGGTTTGAACAAAAGTTTACATAGAACCTTGTTATTCTAAGGTTAATATGTTTCATAGTTAAATTTTATTTTTATGTATTATTCTTTGTCCTACATATCAGTAAAATTGAGGTTTGAGTAATTTCTATATATTAAAATATAAAATATTCTATTATCCCATCTCAATGACTCTACTTAATTTTATAGGGTTACAAGTTTTATTGAAAGTTAAGTGAATATCTTCAAGTCAAAAAGTTATTTGGGAGTGTATTACAGATACCCTTTGACTTTTGTTGTACCATGATTTGATTTGTACTATTTCTTATTTTTTTAAAGCCTGCCAGCACTGTGGAGGAAATTGAAGAAAAATCTTTGCCCCCTACACCTCATCTAATTCTAAGGGGTATGTGAAATATTAAGTGAATTTAAACACTTTTTTTTTGGTTTCCTTTATTTTTTTAAATATAGCTCACGTTTTCACATTAATTTTTTAAAATAAAACGTGAAAAGTTGCTTTCATTTGAATACCCTTGTCTTAGGGTAAGACTTACATGGTTTTAATGTTTTGCACTAGTAAATTGTTATTTTGTTTCTAGGTAACAGTCTCATGGGAGTTGAGGACTGGATGCTTTCCATTGATGGCAAAGTAGTCATCCATGCTGATGAGAATGATTTTCTAAAGGCTGTTGGTTGCCTCTGCGGTTCCTATTACACATTCAACATTAAATATGATACAGAAGCAATCTCAACTTTGGAGTTTTTGCAAAGGTTAGAAATTTATGTTTTCCTATGTGATTAAACGTATTTGTAAATTTCATTTCAGAAGTATTTACTCTAATTTTCTTTTTTTCCACAATTAATTTTCCCTCTATGAACAAGTTTTTAACTATCTGGTATGCGTCCCTCTCCGCCTTATGGTTGCAGATGCTAAGATTAACTAGTAAAGGCTCTTTCCAGATTATATAGATAATTTTAACGTTTAATGCCCAAAAGCGAGGTAATGCGCGCCTTGTCTCTAATCCCAAAGTGCGGTAATGCGCGCCTCGATGGCACTCTCTTTAGTAATGAGATCATAAAAAAAAGAAATTCTTCATTTAGTGAGAGAAGCTTTAGTCGACTTCCGGAAATGGCGACAGTTGCCTTTGCTAGTGTTATCGCTCCATTCGCGAAGTTGTGCATGTTTTAATTTTTAAAAAATTTTCTTTTTTTTTGAAGATGTGATTTTGCTATGCTTTTTTGTAAATATAATAGTACTAAACTACAGATAAAATTAGTATTAAACTCAAGTCGGTCTTTTGGATACATAAAATAACCATTCTTATCCTAAAAGATGAAGTCAGTATGATAATGATAATATAAATTCATTTTCCGTAATTTTTTTAAATTGCATAACAAGTTGATCACAATTAAAGGGAAATCCTTACGGGACTGAGGCGGAAGTTTACCAAAAACCTTATGGGGCTTTAAACGTTAATAAACTAAATTTTGTGTTGTCTTTTTTCTACTTTGTCTTCTGCATCGTTTTCTTCTAGTCATGTTATTATTGTTATACTTCTTTGTTGAAATCTTAGCCAAGGAGGTTTAGTATTCATTAACCCATCTATGTGTGCCCTTTTATTCAGCCAACAAGAAACTTATAGCAAAGCTGTTTTTTGAGAAGCAGGTTTCTCTTGGAAGCTGAAATAACTAACTTTTTTCACCAATTATTGAAAAATATTTTTTAAAGTTTTGTTATTACTTTTAATTTATCAAATTTTTATTGCCCATTTTAAGAAAACCTTCAATTTTTTTTTAATTAAAAAAAAATAAAAATTTAAAAAAAAATATAATAAAAAATTTTAAATTAAAATTTAAAAAAAAATTTTAAAAAAAAATTATTTTTTTTAAAAATTAAAATTTTTTTTTAAAAATGAAGTTATATAAAAAAAATTTAAACAAAAATTTATTTTTTTTTAATTATGAAATGGTTTTAATTCTTTTATTTTTTTTTATTTACACATTTTTATGAAGACTGGTTTTGTATTCAACCTTGGATGCTTTGAAATGCTCTGGTTGAACATGTAATTTTCAAAAACACTAACTGCTATCAATGTATTGTGTGTTTTTACATTTTAAGCTTTCCTTTAAATGTATTTTCAGTTACAGAATTCAATAAACCTGTTATTCCTTTCTTTTTCAATTAGGTGGATGCAAGATAAAAGAAAATGGCAGCAGCACACCCAGTAAAGGAAAAGCAACAGAAGAAGGCGTTAGCAGAAAAGTTGCAAGCGTAATAAGAGATCTCTCAGACTTTGAATGTACAGAAAGATGAATGTTGATACTGTTATGACCTGACTGGACTTAATAAAAAATGTATTAATTTTTAAAATACTTATCTCATTTATTTGCGTCCAGTTTGTATTGCTTATTAGTAGCTAATGTTAAAACAAGGGCTGTATTAATGAGGGTAGGGGGGCTGCCCTAAAATGGAGGGGGGGGGTGGTTATCGTTTTTTTTAAAAAATAACGTTAACTTAACGTTAACGGTATCCTAAGAGTTTACGACATTCCGTCGTAAAATAACGGTAAGCCAAAAACGATAAGTTATCGCTGCGGTAAGTTACCGTTAATGCCCCATAAAGACGGTTAGTTAATGGCAGCTAGTACACGATAAGTTACTGTCGTTTT